>JAGPOW010003447.1:1108505-1170903 GCA_030014935.1 Caiman crocodilus | reverse complement strand
CCATGCGGTCATCCAGGTGATCCTGAACAAGCCCTCTCTGCATGCCTTAAGAGTAATCTGCCTCCAGAAGAAACTCAACCACCTCTGGATGATGAGAGTAAGTAAGGTACCTAAGATCCAATTAGATATTTAGAGAACGGTATTTCAGATGCGTGTTCAAACGGCTACCTCAGCCACTCGGGTTTGCTCTATGGGATTCCTTTGATATTCCTCTGATATTTCTGTGACGTTGCTCTACCTTTTACCCTGTTTCTGCCCTACCCCCTGTAATCAAGGGAGGCACTTGGAGCCTGGAAGGTGGTTGGGCGCAGGGAGGTGGGCAGCTCAAAATGGGAGCGTCCCCTACTGGCCCGCCACAGTGTCCATACTGAAAAAAGGGAAGAAGGAGTATCCAGGGAACTACAAACCATTCAGCGTCACCTCAGTTCCTGGGAATATCATCGAGCAGGTCCTCAAAGAATCCATTTTCTAAGCACTTGGACGAGAAGAAAGTGATCAGAAACAGCCAGCATGGATTCAACAAAGGTAAGTCATGCCTGACCAACCTGATTGCCTTCTATGATGAAATGGCTCTGTGGATGGGGGGAAAGCAGTGGATGTGATACAACTTGATTTTAGCAAGGCTTTTGATACAGTCTTCCACAACATTCCTACAAGCAAGATAAGGAAGTATGGGTTGGATAAATAGAAAGTTGCCTGGGTATCAGGCTCAACAGGTAGTGATCAATTGCTCAAGGTCTAGTTGGTATCTTGTATCAACTGGACATTGTTTTTGAACTGTTATGGAATCACCTTTATAGGCACTAGGCAAACATGCATAAATCAGGGAAAAAATAATTTTTGAAAAAAACTTAAAATACGTGATAGTAGATATTTAACTTTTAGTATGATTTGGGTTTTTTTTCCAGTTCCAAGATGGCACCATGACCCCCCTGAAAAGGAGTACTTCTGGGGGCCAGTGGAGGGACTTCCAATGGCAAAGGCCAGTGATTAGGGGGCGGGACTTCTGGTCCCAAGATGGCCATCAGGTGGCAGGGCACCAGTCAAGGGGTGCAGCTACCATTGCGGCCCTCGACAGTTCACCAAAGCTCATTAAGCAGCCCTCCAACCAAAATAATTGCCCACCCCGAGCTAGACTGTTCTCAGTGGTGACAGATGACAGAACAAGGAGCAACGGTCACAAATTGAAGCAAGAGAAGTTTAGGTTAGATATTAGGAAAAAACTTTCTTACTTGGAGGTGGTGAGGCACTGGAATGGGTTATCTAGCGAGGTGGTGGAATCTCCATCGTTGGAGATTTTAAGACCCAGCTAGACAGAGCTTTGGCAAGGATAATCTAGCTGGGGATAGGCCTGCTTTGAGCAAGGAGTTGGACTAGATGACCTCCTGTAGGCCCTTCCAACCCTAATTTTCAATGATTCTAAGATTTTATGATGTGGTATCAGTGTGGTAGTTTAGAATATTGCAATGAACACCTGTACCAGATCCCATCACGACTTATGGTAGGTCCCATTCTGCTGACATCCCATGGAGCATTGTGACAGCCCAATCACCCCCTCTCCCAGGGCCACACTCTAGCCTTCCCAGAGCTTATGTGGTCTGCCCAAGTGCCAGGCTGGCCCCACCCTGTCCCTAGGCTGTCACTGACATCTTGTTCCCCACAGCCAGCTAGGAGCCGCTGTCTGGTATTATCACTCAGGGTGCAGATTCCATCTTTCCTGTCTGAGCATTTATAAAGATTTGCAGCTTTTGATTAAGTGCTATGCTGTGCTGTCTGTTTGACACCACATTCACACAGGGGGCTGTCCAGGATGTTCATCTTGTACAGTGTTGTTTTGAAGCATCCATATCCAAATCTTGGTCTGTTCACTTTGACCCATGCTTCTCTGTCAAAGTTGTGCCCAATTGGGGACTTATTTGGTGTTGGTATAAAACATTGTAGGAATAGATTTCAAACTAGATTACTCTGAATAATCATTTCATTTCCATCCACCCCACACCTTCTCTAAATTTAGTGCAACACACAAGGCCACAGTGCCTGGCCTGTTGAACTCTGCACACAGGCCCAGCACTGTCTCCCATGAGGAGACTGTTGCTCTCCTGGGCCAAAGTGGTGAGGAAGGCTCCCACTCACCTCCACCCCTGGCATGGAGAGCCCTGCTTCAGGGATTCTTCCCTGGGATGAGATTCCCAAGTGTCCCATGGAGCAGAGGAGGAGCTGGATGGCAACCATGGAAAAATACACTGCGCATTGATTGGGAGATGTTGGGGAGGGAGTAGAACAGGACAGGAGATATGGCATATGTGAGCCACTGACCCATGGTACAAGAAGCCAGGAAGGCATCTGGTGAGGCTTGCTTTGGGGAGCAGCATTAGGGAGGGGAGGGGGACCAGGCTGCCCAAGATGCGATGCCAGGGCCAGCACTGATTCAGCCTGCCTTCCAGGGCTAAGTTGCCATCCCCATCCACTGGCATTCACCAGTGTAGGCACAGGCCCCAGAGAGAACATCCCCCTGGGCCAGGCCACTCTGGGCCCAGGTCCCACTGTGGGGGAGTAGTTCAGCCTCTGGAAAAATAGGCTTCCCCCGGGGCTCTGGTCCAAGGTCTGGAGCGGGCAGTATTCCACAGTTTTGCTTTATTATGCACACAAAAAGTTTGGCAGCTGCAACATTTAATTAAGCTGAGGGGCACCAGTTTTGTGAACAGCATTCCCCCTACCACCCCGAGGTTTCGTGTTTGTTAAACTGAGCCCCTGCAGCTGCCCACCTCTTTCCTCCCCCCTTAACATCATAAATTTCAGGTGGAGTTGGGGTCTTTCCCCTCTCTCAATGTTAACTAAGAAGATGGTTCCAAGCTCTGGAGTGGGGAACATTGCAGTTTTTGTTTAATAAACAGAGTAAAAGTTTGGCAGCTTCAACATTTGATTAAAATGAGGCACATCTCTTCTTCAGGCCACATTCCACCATGCCCTGGTGTGTGCCCCTGCAGGAAAGGTTGGCAGGGAGAAGGGAAGGGGGATGTTGTGGGGTTTGTGCAGCAGTGTCCAAAATGCAAGGCCAGAGTTGCCTGGGCCTGGAGACTGCTGAGGGTGCCACATGGAGTAGGTGGGCAGGGTTTCCATGGAGATTGGCACAAGACTTCCATGGGCAGGGCACATTTGGCTCAGCAGGAGGTGGCATCCAGGAGTAGGAAGGGGCCCGGGATTGCAGGGTGGTGACAGTGAAGGGCTGGGACTCAGGGCAGAGCTGCAATCCACTCTCTGCACATCCCTTCCCATGGAACTGGTGGGTGTCACAGGGACACACGGGTAGTGGATCATAGCTCTGCCCCAGGCCCCAGCCCTGCCCCACTCATCCATCCTACTCCCAGACCCTACTCCCTGTCCATGTACCTGGCCAAGTGCACTCTGCCCATGGGGGTCTCAGGCTGGTCTGCATGGAGAGAGACCCTGCCTGCTTGGTCCATCTGGCTCCAGATAGGATCAAGTTTCCCCCACCCCTGCTGCTCCAGGTTGGGTCAGCACACCCTCCTCCCTGTCATCCTCCCAGCCTGCAACAGCTCATCAAAACCGCTTAAGTAGCCCTCCAGCCAAAATAATTGCCCACCTCTGGGCTAACGTGTGTTCTGCTTCCTCATGACCTAACCGCGGATGCTTAAAGCTTGAAAGTTAGAGTGCTTCTGCTTCAGGTTTCTTCAATGCTTGTACTTAGTCTGTGACTCTCAGAAACAATTTGTACTGCATATTTCTTAGGACTTCGTAGTCTCAAAGGCCTTCATTACTGAATGACCAGAAATTATCAAAGGAATAAAAAATACAATGCAGAAGCAAGCAAGGGGGTGGGGGCAAGTGGGGCAGGGGGAAACAATATATAAATGGTGAGAGGAGTGTGTGTGGCAGCCCACTTCTTCAAGTGCATGCTAGTGATGTGCCAGAGTTGAAAAGGATAAGGACATTGCAGCACAAATATACAGACTAGTAACCAATCTGTCAGACAGCGAGAGGCAACCGGCTGAAATCATGTCAAAAGCAGACAGCAGTGAAGCACTAATAGTGTCACAGGCGGTGATAGGAGATGGTGGGTCAGGAAATAACAGCCAGGCTTTGCTTGGGAGGACGATGATGCTGTGCAGAAGAGCTGGGTAAAATCAAAGTCAGTGAGAAAGGGAGGATGGTAAGACAAGAACTAAGTAATTTAAAGGTTGTAAGATCTTCCATGATATTCAGAGCACACCAGTAATTATTGGAGCCAATAGCAAGATTGAACTTAGGTGTAGAGATTGGCCCATTTCACATCCAATTAACTGAGTACCTTCCTGCTGTAATACTGCTCTTTCCTAACCCATTCCTGGTGTTTTATACCTACCCCTATTGTGTCATTGGGCCCTTGTATACATGACAGAAATTTAGTCCTTCAGGGTTGCAGTCTATGCCCCCTAAATTGAAACAGAGAGTTTTATTTTTCCATCACTGTGTTCACATCATCCATCTTAAATCTCATGAAATGATCAGTGAACTATTCACAGTAAATTACTGCAGGGGACACTGCATAACAACCCACCCCACTGATCTCTCTGTACTAAATTACAGCAGGGGGTGCCATACACTGTTAATCTCCCCCATAGACTGGTGATGTCTCTAGCTCACAGCTTGCTGATATGTACAGATGACCAAAAGTGGTGTGATTGCATTAATTAATTTATTTTAATATAATTAATTCTCATTTAATTAATTCAATTAATTTTTCATGTTTTACATGTATGTTTTTAGTTTTTTAAAAAATTTCACACCGATATTTTAACAAATGTTATTCCATTTTACTCTTATTCTTTTCATTCCTATCTTTATTTTTATCCTCATCTTATTTTTTATTTTCCTATGTCCATATCATCAATAAACTTTATTTCATGTGTAGCAGGCTCACCTTTCAGAGCTTGGGTTGAGGCCCAGGCTTGAGCTCCTGCTGTTTTGATTGGTGGAGCCCATCCACCAATCAGGAGGCAGCAGGAGGAAAAGGCACGCCCCTTTCCTGAGGGGAGGGGGAGAAGAGCTCCTTCAGACCTGAATGAAGACTGTCAACCGTTGGGTCTGGAAGGGACCGAGTCTGGAGCGTGTAAACGGGGAAGGGGGAGGGGAGGGGCAGATACAGCCAGGTTCTCAAGAAGAGCGGAGCCAAGAGAAGCTGGGGAGCTCTCCCCCAGCGGGCAATAGGCCCAAGGCTCCTAAAGCTTCCACTGGAGGAGCAGCCTTGGGACCGGTGCTAGACTGCTCAGACCGGTGACAGCGCATAGGGATGGTGCACAGAGACCCAGCCCTGGGAGCGGCGTGAGACTGCTCAGGCCCATCACGGTGCACACTTCCGTGCATGCAGCCCAGACTTTAGGAGCTGCAAGTGGCGGCTTGAGCCTGCAATGCCAGCAGGGCCTTGGGGGCCGCAGTGAGGTGGCTCAGGCCCCATCTTCCAGCAAACAGCCAGGTCCCACGGTGCGCAGAGCGGCACACAAGCCCAAGCCTTGGGAGCCAGGGAGCAGCAGAGGTTGCTTGGATTAACCACTGAGCATGAGGACAGCTGGCTGGAGCCTGAAGGGCCCAGCCTGTGCTAAGAGAGCTCTCAGTGCCAAGCTAGTGCACAGCGAAATGGTAGTGCTGTGGTGTGAGGCCCAGGAGCCAGCAGCTGAGAGGAGCTGAGCCCTCAGTGCCCAGAACGGCACACAGGGTGGGGAGGAACCCAGTGGCATGGGAGAGGCCTGGAGAGGTGCTCCAGTAGAGGAGACCCCATCGAGCTGCGCCCTGACCACCGCTACTTGAGGAGACTTGAGTCAGTGGGCCCTTGAGTCCCACAGGAGAAAGGCATTTGGGGTGGGCAAACCCAGAGAAGGGACTGGGTGAGCAACCCCCCCACGGCCCTAAGGGGAGGGGTCCCTGGTGGTTCCTGGACACACTTTAAGGGACCCCATCGGAAGGACTATCTCTTGCCATGGGTCAGGGACCATATTGCGGGATAGATGTTATTAAGATTGTTCATGTTTGCACCTTATATTTTGTAATTGAAATGTTTTAATTGAAATGTTGTATTGTGACGCTGTAAATCGTGGTGTTTAGGGTTTGACCTTGGTTATTTGTTAGTGTTCTCTGTGTAAATATATCTATATATATGATATGAATTTTATGTTTATGTATATTATAACTTAATAAATTATATATAGTTAAGAACTTTGGGCTGGGGCTAACTCTATAAAGAAAAGAGGGATCTGCTTGAAATTCTGGCACCCCTCTCACAGCACCCGCGCCTGCCTACTCATCCCGTTCAATTGAGAATAGGGTACACCCTTGGGTGTACCCAGGTTACAGTTTTGTAAACCTGCTTCTTTTTATTTCACTCAAACAACCACCCCTACAAACAGGGTGCTGAAATTCTCCAAGCACTTATGCACACAAATCTGCACCCTGTGAATTTCTTATATGTATTTTCGTGCACATACTGAAGTTGTGTTGCACTAATTGGAAACTCCAATAATGCACTCTCTGCATTATCTCATGGGGGTCCTAATCCTGGAAGATTCCTGAACCCCCGTCCCCCCTTCTGCACCCACATTCCTGTATTCACGTTCCTGCACTATTGGGAGGTCATTGTTTCATTCAGTGTTTCCCTTGCATCCCTAAACACTGGTTACCATATCTCTGTTCCCAGAGCCCCCCAGGTCCTGATTTCCTCGGGCAGTCCCTCATGCTCTGCTCCACCCACCAAATTCAAATCCACACATCAACCATCCAAGCTCCTCCCCAGGCTAACAAGAGACCCTGGCCTTCTGACTGGAGATACCGCTTCATTATCACCTCGCCTCTCTCTGAACAGGGGGCTGAAATTTCTTAGCACTTACAATATGCACACAAATCAGCACCCCATGATTTTGTTATTTCTTCATGTGCATATTGGGCATTGGGTTAATGTGACCATCAGTAGGTAATGCATTTTACTGTTCTTGCCGCATTTCACCCTCCGTATACACAAAGCAAAAGAAAACCTATAGACATCAACCCTCTCTGGCTCCCCTACGATCACTGCAGTCTGCCCACTCCACACTAGAGGCAATGTACTTATGAGACAGAGAAGTGTTGTAACAAAAATTGTAATTTTTTTATAGAAACAGTTAATAGTAACTGCTGAATGGTTTAGCATTCAGCACTGATTAATCAGTAGCCTACAGAGCAATGTCTCCATCTGCAGCAGCCAAAATGTACGCAGCCAGGCAATTCTGCACAATGGTTTCTCAGTCAGTGTTTGCATGCTGATAATAGGGTGAACTGTGCCCTGACTGCCCACATCTCTGTCTGGCCGCTATCTCCCGCACTTCCTCAGACAAGGACTTGCTGAATGCTTACAATCGGATCTCACAAATATTGTGGAGCATGCAGGCTGCCACAATGAATACCATAATGGTTTCTCACTCTACCTTGAGCCTGTAGTTAAGTTACCTCCACCATGCTTTCAGATGACCAAAGGCACATTCAAAAGCCATCTGGTATTTGCTGAGTTAATAGTTGAATACCATCTTTTTCTGGAGCAGTAACTTGTCCTCTATATGGCTTCATGAGCCAAGGCAGGAGGAGTAAGCTGTGTCCACTATGATAAGTGAGGCAAAACCCCAAATCACTGCATCGGGGACCCTGGGTGCATATTTTCCCTTCTCCACCATGCTAGGCAGTGACAAGTTTAAAAAAACAAACACATGCATCATATGTGCTGTCTGCCTGTCCTGCATAAATGTTAGTGAACCATCCTCAGGGTGAATGACTGGCTCCCCTGGGATGGGGATAGGACTGAGATGTGTGTGCTGTCCAATGCACCCACACAATTAGGGAACCCCATGGCCTTGAAGCCTTCAAAAACTTCCCTGGGATTATGGAGGCAGATGAAGCTGTTTACCGCGATGTCCTGCAACAGCTGACATACCTCACATATTGCCATCTTGGCCATGCAGGGAGCCATGCCAAACTGGTTCCTGATGAAGTGGAGGCTGGTGGGGGATGTCCAGTTTCATGATGTCCATGGCCACCATTTGGAAGAAATGTGGGTTTGAGGTCCCTACACCCTTCTATTAGCACATGAAGAGCTATGCCAAACATCAAGATGCCAGAACCACTAAGTAATATGACAGTCACAAATGTCCAAAATCTCCCTCCACCCCGTTTTCAATAACATGTGCTCTGCAGAAAAAAGGCAGGCACTGAGCAGAACACTGAAATGGCTGAACTCCAAATTAAGGGTTGTTGAATAGGAACAATAGCATTAACATAATTAACAGCCCTCTTTACACTCCAGATTCCTGTAACCACCCCTCCTCTAAAAATGTGGACAATCTGGGGCAATCTATGGATGTCACAGGTGTTCTGTTAAGAAAGGTCACATGAGCAGATTTCCATGAGTCCCAGTTCTGAGACATAGTTCACAATTTCATAGTTATGCATATGTGGAAACTCAGACCTGCATGAAAAGGTTCCATACAAATGGCTGTATAACTACTCTCAGCTGGAGGCAGAAAGCATCTTGCAACTCTGGTCAGAGCATAGTGACCCCTCTCTCAATGACACATTTTGACCCCCTGTCATGGGATGGGGTCCCCAGGGATGACCAGGATGCCTGTAGGGCTCCTTGACCGTGCCAGTCTTGCCCAACGGGCACCCTTTTTCTTTCCTGCCATGTTTAGATATAATTATAATAAATAGGGAGGCTGCCCTCTAGTCTACGTTGGACATGGTTCTGATGGACCCCACTGAACCCTGTAGGTTCTTGGACCCCTTTTGGGTCCTGCTCAAAAATGGGTGCCTCACAGAATACCCTCAGCCTTATGGGCTAGATGCATGGCTCCAAAACTGCCCTTTTACCACACCCTAAGCCTCGCAAATGGCATTCACGCATGGTCTCTCTGAGGCCCTAGACTAGCTAGGCATCCAGTCATCACTGGGCTCTCCACAGCCCTGTCCCTGCACCCACACTGGCACTGGGCTCTCTGCAGCCCTCTCTCTGCACCCATACTGGCACTGGGGTCTGCTCACCCCCTTTGTTAGCGTGCCCCCTGGCGCTGGGGTTTCCACACTGTTGTGGACCCCCAATGAGGCCTCCTCCTTCTGTCTGGCTTTTAGGACCCTCTCCCCAAGCAGTTTCTGCTCTTAAAGGAGCAGGCACCTTAGTGCCCTGTGACACCCCCAAAAAGTACTCAGTGGAGGCACTGAAGAACAAGCTATGATATTTGGGGGAAACAAAAGGATCTGGAGCAGCTGGAAAACTGACAAAATAAGCCAGTCTATCTGGCCATTGCCCAGAAAATGAAGGTGCGTGGCCACAACTGGGACTAGGCACAGTGTTACAGCAAGACAAAGTCCCTGAAATGTGCTTTTCATCAAGCTAAGGGCCAGGCCAAGGACCAGAAGTCTCATTCAGGGGCAGGACACACAATAGCCCCATTCTCTGAGCAGCTGTTCTGCATTCTTATTAAGGACGCAGGCAGTGATTGCTTCTGATCCTTTGGGATGATGGGGGTGCAAGAGGCCACAGAGTCGCCTAGCCTGCAACGGGGTTGCCCAGAAAATAGGTACCATAGGGTACAGCAGTGAGCAATAATTAGAGGTGCTGCACAACACCCATAATACTTTGTCTGAGCACATGCAACTTCTCAGTGCTCCCTGGCCACCGCATCCAAGGTGGGAGCTTGTAGGACTGGGGACTTTCAAGACCTGGACTTTTATTATTGTGACCAGAGAAAGACATAGCTGCCAAACCAAGGCCGGGTGGTGGTGAGCGGGCCCAGAAGTTTGTTAATGCAGGGAACAGTAATTGGATAGATGCTGCATAGTACATTTAATATTTCCTCTGAGTGCATACAGCTTCTCAGGGACCAGTTCAGCTGGTGATTGGCAGTAGAAGAGAACAAAGCAAATTCCAAACCCGGCAGGCAGGCTTGACTAACTGCTAATTGCCACTATTGAAATACAGGCATGCCCATCATAAGCTCATGTAAGCCCCTCACCCTACAGGCCACCAAACCCCTCCCCGGCCCTCTACACTTCTCCTCTTACACACAGGGAACATGGAGTGAAGAATCAAACAAAGCACATAGAAACTTTTATTTACAAACCAAATATTAATCATAACTTAACAAACAACAGAATAGCTTTTATACGATAATGATGAATAATTACTGCAACAGAGGAATTTCTTTTTACTACCATAGTGATGCATGATTCGTGAAAAAAAATCAATCTAAACAATAATCATTTATAACTAAAAGACCTTGGCTCTAAGGTGCACTTTCCAAGTTTGACTGCAGAGCACAGATCCATACTGGCCTGTTCAACTCCCAGGCAGGAGCAGGGCTGATGACCAGCAGGCATAGAATCTTTGCAAGAAGCCCAGCCATTATTTGCCAGTCCTCCTGGGTCTGGGAATGCCTGCTGGACTCACAGCAATCCCTATTGCGCTGGACAGCCATGAATCTTCCTATAGCCACACAGATCTGTCTCAGCATCTTGCGCAGCCAATGCTCACAGTCCCTGAGGGTGTTCATAATCCCATCTGTATGTGCATCAGTAGCAGCCTGCCTTGGTAACCTGTGTGTCCACAGTGGTAGCATTGTAGGTGGAGCTGAAAATCAAGAAATGTGGGAAATAGAGTGAATTAAGGATGCCCGGTGCACTAAAAAGTTGTACTCAATAAATCTTGCCAGAAGATAAGAAGCGATCGACCCAAAAAGACTGAGATGTGGGGCCTGCTTATGGGTGGCAGCAGGCCTTGAGTGGTTGCAAGCAAGTGCCCACCCACTTTGGCCACCAAAGTGCCTCCCAGCTGTGCACTGCCCTGTACCTCCCTGCACTGCCCATTAACTCCCAGGGTCTTTAAAGCACTGTCCTATGCTCTCCCCTCCTGCCATTCACCTCAAAGCCCAGCCTAATCACAGCTGTCAGTTCAGGTGACAGGTGACTTAAAGGGTCCCCAGGGCTTCACATACTGGGTGTGGAGATCAAACCCCACTGTCTACCCTCCTTGGAGAAAGTGGCAGGTGACATGACCAGGACATTGCTGCTATCTTCTCCCCTGAACCCCCCAGCAAATCACAGCAGTGGTTGTCAGTGTCTCAGCACATAAGGGTGCCCTGGAGGCCTTTTTCCCTGTGTGTTCATGGTGATCCAGTACCTCCATTAGTGTCTAGGGGTATCTGTAATGGACCACGACATGCAGTGGGGTGCCCTGTTGTTGTGCTGGCTCTTAACCTGGGGGTCTTTAAAAGGAAGCTGGATGAACAACTTGCCGGAGTCGTTTGACCCCAGTACTCTTTTCTGCCATGGCAGTGAGTTGGACTTGATCTGCTCAGGTTCCTTCTGACCCTACCAGCTATGAAACTATAAAACTATGAAAGCAGCCTTCAGCATTTTGCCTTGACACGGCACTGGACCACTGTCCTGTTGTGCCCCTGCTTTCCCATTCTTATGACAACATCAAGGTAGATATTCCAGTTGGCCTGCAGACTGCAGACCTTGTGTATGCCATGGCACAATAGGAGGCTATGCTGTCAAGGTATGGCACAGGATCAGGCTAACCAGTGACTCATGTGTCAAGACATAACTCCTAGCAGGACATGAACTGAACTGCTCAGCAGTTCAGACATAGCTGGTGAGGGAATGAATGCTGACAGAACTCATCCACTATTCATAAAGCAGGTGCGATTAATGCTCACGTGGGCTCACAAATTCCGCTTGTCAGGCTTAGGTAAAACCAGTGAGCAAATTAATGACATTAGGAGGACAATTACACCACAGCCAGCTGAAAATGGATGTTTAAGAGCTGCAGGGTGGAGGGGAAAAAGGCTTCCTGATGGCTGTTGCTGGGCAAAGTCTGGGGATTTTTTCTGGGTAAGCAAGAGCTATGATCTGTGAATGTTGCAAGTTTTGGTACCAGTCAGTGGTAACTGATGCAAGTTTTGGCACCAGCCAACAGCTCTCCCCTGGTGTCCTAAAACATTCATTATACACAAATACCTTCAAATTGTAGTGACATTTGGTAGACAAGGGAACTCACTACACAAAAATTGTAGCAACACCTGATGGACAAAGGGACCTCACCCGTCATTCAGTGAATTACCATGTACGTGACAGATTAATGGCTGCACCATTCCAAGGTGCGTTGTTGCAAACTAAACTACATCAGGATGGGGATTAGTTTATGATGATGCAAACTTATTTAAATTGCCAAAAACTCACATACATGTAAAGTGTGATGCCATTAAGCCACACAAAAGGGCAATTTTCATCATGTGTACAAGCACCCTTTGAGACAGAAAGCATGTCATCGAGAAGGCTTTTGCTTCCATGACCACAGTCCACTCTTTGGTGAGAAAGGCAGTGAACTGCTGGAAAGGGACGGCCTCCACCTCTCTCCACTAGGGAGGAAGCTCCTCTCAGCCAGACTGGCTGACCTGCTCCACCGGGCTTTAAACTAAGCCTTCCGGGGGATGGGGGGACTACTGCCACTGATGACCCACTGAGCAACCCTTGCAAAGCCAGCAGGCCAAGGCACTTAAAGGAGCCCACCCCTGGCCCAAACCTGGAATGAGCAGTGGACAAGGTAAGGGCCCCTAGAGGGACACCAAATGCCAGGAGCTTGGGGAATAAACAAAAGGGACTTGTCCTCCTGCTCAACATAAATAAATACGATGTCAAAGGGATAACAGAGACCTGGTAGGACTCCACCCATGACTGGGCCACAGGTATAGATGGCTATACCCTGTACAGGAGAGATCAAGTGGACAGAAGGGGTGGGGGTATAGCTCTCTATGTCAAGGAAAGCTATGCGTCCCTGCAAGTTGACATTGGTGCCCAGGGTGGACAACTGGAGACCCTCTGCATTAAAATCCATGGGGAACACAGCACAGGGAACACAATGGTGGGAATCTATTACAGACCCCTACCCAGGATCAAGAGCGTGACCAGGAGTTCGCCAGGGAATTGGCTGAAGCTGCACGCTCCTGGTGCATGGTTATCATGGAAGACTACAATTACCCCGACTCCCCAAGTCAATTACAATTACCCAGCAGCTCCTCCCCAAGATGAGGCAAGGCAGGGATGAAGGCTGGCGCGGGCTCCACCAGCTCCGGGGAAATGCTCCACTTCCCGACCCTGATGCGGAGGAGTGAAGCACTTCCCCAGAGTCAGGGAGCCCATGGCAGGCTCCGGCTCTAGCCCCTGGTCCCTGGCTCCAGCCCCTGGCCCCTGGGTCCAACCCAGCCCCTGGCCCCTGGCTCCCAGCTCCAGCCCCTGGCCTCTGGCCTCTGGCCCCTGGCTCCAGCCTCTGGCTTGAGCCCCTGGCCCCCAGCCCCTGGGTCCTAGCTCCAGCCTCTAGCCCCTGGCCCCTGGCCCCAGCCTCCACCCACCAGCCCCCAGCTCCAGCGCTTGGTCCCTGGTCCCAGCCCCTGGCTCCCGTCTCCTGGCTTCCAGCTCCAGCCTCTGGCCCCAGCCCCCAGCTCCAGCCTCTGGCCGCTGGCCCGAGCCCCAGGCCTCTGGCCCTCAGCCTGCTTCGGTAAATGTCCCACACCGGACTGAGGCAGCACGATCACGGACTGAAACAGTGCGCTCACAGACTGCTGCTCCTTAGAAGGAACGTTGATCCCAGGATTTAATTCTCCCATTGTACTCAGCCTTGGTGAAGCTGCAACTGGATTACTGCGTCCAGTTTTGGGCTCAACAATTCAAAAAGAATGTGGACAAGCTTGAGAAAGCCCAGAGGAGAGCCACATGCATGATCAGAGGTGAGGAAAACAGACCTTATGATGACAGGCTGAGAGCTATGGGACTCTTCAGCATGGAAAAGCACAGGCTCAGGGGTGATCTGGTGGCTGCCTATAAGTTTATCGGAGTACTTACCAGGATCTGGGAGAATGTCTCTTCACCAGAGCTCCCCAGGGAATGACAAGGTCAAATGGTCACAAACTCCTTCAGGACCATTTCAAGCTGGACATACGGAAGAACTTCTTTACAGTCCAAGCCCCCAAGGTCTGGAATAGACTGCTGCCAGAGGTGGTTCAAGCACCTACTTTGAACACCTTCAAAAGAAATTTGGATGTTTATCTTGCTGGGATCATATGATCCCTGCTGACTTCCTGCCCCTGGGGCAGGTGGCTGGACTCGATGATTTTCCAAGGTTCCTTCCAGCCCTAATGTCTATGAATCTATGAATATTTTTTCAGGAGCAGGAATTGCTTCAATTAGTTTTCTTAGCATTCTAAGGGTGTCTTAAATAAATAGTAATGAATAAAAAATCAAGCCAGAATGGAGCTAGCCAGACAAAATATATTTATTTTGAAAAAAGTAGGAATTATGCTACCTGAGTCATGCTAAAGGTAACAAAAAGTGGACTTCAGGAGGCTTGCTGTCCAGCTGGATAAAACCTTAGAACATTTCTTTGAGGCATATATGTAAGCTTGAGTCTATAAAAATGGGGGTGGAAACCTCATGAGAAAATGATTCCTAACACTTGATTTAATCTGATTTTTCTATTTCTTCCCCTTCACATGTTCTCCTACCAAGACCCAGAAAGCACAAAGGTTCACAAAAATGCAAAAGAATGAAAGAGAGTAAGGAGCCAGGCAAGGGGGGGAGGGTGCGACCTAACCTTTTCCATATCTACTAAAATTGCAGACTGGTCTTGGTTTCAGGCAAAGACCCAGGTCAATATTACACAGTATGATTGGGTTCCCTCCTAGAATAGAATATGTGCTCTAAGAAAGTCACATACACTGGATAGATCCCCCAAAGACACTTTCTCTAAGTGAAGTTGTACCATAGGCTAACCAATGACATTGGTTACTGACCGCATGTCCATCGAAGCATTAAAAACAAAGGCCCAATTGTGATGGGCTGGTCATGTAGGTCAGATGCATGACAAATGAATGCCCAAGCAGCATCTCTGAAGTAACGTGGAACACAGGAAGAGGAAGTCTGATTGTCAACATCCCACTATAAGCAACCTGTATCCACAGAGTCCTAAGAATCATCCACCCCAGCTTCTCAACAGCACAGCGTAGCCTACAAGGCACCATCTGAAAAAAGAACCTAAAACACTCACCAAGGGTCTACAGGTAAAAAGCAGGGAAGATAAAGACACCAATACTTGCCTTACACTGCACTAGCACAGAAGCAATTTGGTTAATATATACCACAAGGATCCTAGTAAGCAGATCACACTTCACGCTATAGAGAACTACAGCTTCCTTCTCCACCTCACTTTACCCAGTCTTTATTAATTTGACCTGGAGAAAAATTCTTTCCTGACCTCATATCTGGTAATCATTTTGACTCTGAGTGAAAGAGGGTCCTCTAGATAGGTACCTGAGTAAGCACCTATGCAGTACGCCACAGGGCTGATTGGTGGTCTGTGTGTGTTTGGGGCTTGTGCACTAAAAAGCTGGGAGTGTTGCTGGCCAAGTGATTTCTGATTGCTGAGCAATTGCTACCTGGGCCTGACAGAAGCCCTAACGAAGTGGCAGAGCCAGTCCAGTCCCAAAAGGTATAAAAGGAGACTCCCTGAGTGACCAGGGAGTAAGCGACCAGGGGTTGCAAACAGGTTAAGCAGTTTGCAGGCCAGTTTGTGGGTCAGTTTGTCTCGCCCCACCTTCAAGCCTTTCAGCTTGATGTGAGGAAGCAGCGAAAAAGGAACCTTTTGCAGCCAAGAGCAGTAAACAGGTCTGCTTTCAGGAGAGTTCACTAAGGAAGGTGTGCTTGGAAGAAGGTCAGTAAGAGAGACAAGGCAGATTAAGAGGCCCAGAAAAATGGCTGAAGGACATTGCAATGCCAGAGCCACTGGCACTGCTTGCACCTGTGAGGTTTCTGTACAGGCAGGACTACTCACATTGAGGCTTCCACCCAGGCCTCTGGGGTGCTGTGGGGACTTCAGTTTGCAGGTTCCTTACAGTGAATGCCAGGTTGTGGGGGGGTGCCTGTGGTGTGAGTGGTTCCTCCTGGTGGTGTCTCTCTGGAAACAGGCAAGAGAGCTACAGGAGAAAGTGGTGATGCTTTGAAGCAACTTCTTCCATGAGGAGTTCACCAATTCAGTGCTGGAGGAGACCTCCGGGATTCTGGAAGACAAACTGCCAGAGGCAGTGCTAGAGAACAGAGAGGACATGGACTTGCAGGAGGGTGGAAGCTGGAAGATTGTGACTTCTGGCAGCAAGCAGAAACCTTCACCTTCACCTTCACCTTCACCTGAAGCAGTTCATCTGGAAAATAGATATGCAGCCCTAGCAACAGTGAAGAAGGAACATGTTTCATTGATGGAGAAGAACAGGTTAGGTATCACCAAGGTGGAAAGGGTAGAGATAATCACCACCAAAAATAAATGATGGGTGGTGGTAGTTGGAGACTCCATTCTGCAGGGAATGGAGGGAGCCATCTGCCAACCGTCCTGTTGCCTCAGGAAGTCTGCTGCTTGCCCAGAGCCTGGATCTGAGCTATCATGGTGGGATTACCAAGACTCATCCAGTCTTCTGACTACTACCTCATGATGCTCATCCATCAGAGCATCAATTATACTGCCAGGGAGACCCTGAGTAGATAAAAAGTTACTACAGGGCTCTGGGTGCAAGGGTGAAGGGTTCTGGAGTTCAGGTCATGTTCTCTTCAATCCTTCTGATCAAGGGAAAGGGCCAAGGCAGGAATGTGGGTGCATCCTGCAGATCAATACCTGGCTGCACAAGTGATGTCACTAGCAGGGCTTTGACTTCTTCAACCATGGGATGTTCTTCGAAGAAGAAGGATTCCTGGGAAGAGACTGGATCCACCTGATGAAGAGAGGGAAGAACATCTTCATAAACAGGCTTGCTAACCTAGTAAGAAGGGTCTTAAACTAATTTCACTGAGGGATGGAGACCAAAGCCCTGAGATAAGTGGGGAAGCAGGAGACCTGAAGGAAGGGCATGCAGGAAGGGTAACAGGGGAGGTGTTCTCATTCTTCCTGAGAAACCAGGACAATTGACTAGTTACCTCTGGTGCCTGTATATGAATGCACAAAGCCTGAAAAACAAGCAAGAGGAATTGGAAGTCCTTGCACAGTCACAGAACTATGATGTGATTGGAATAACAGAGAATTGGTGGGATAGCTCACAATGACTGGAGCACTGTCATGGATGAGTACAAACTGTTTGGGAAGGACAGGCAGGGGAGAAGAGGATGAGGAGTTGCACTGCATGTACAAGGGCTGTATGATTGCTCAGAGCTCCAGTATGAAACTGGAGATAGGCCTGTTGAAAGTCTCTGGGTTAAGGTTAGAGGGGAGTGCAACAAGAGTAATGTTGTAGTGGGTGATTCTATAGAACCCCAGAGCAAGGGGAAGTAGTGGATGAGGCTTTCTTCAAACAGCTAGTGGAAATTTACCAATCACAAGCCTTGGTTTTCACAGGGGACTTCAATCGCCCTATCATCTGCTGGGAGGGCAAAACAGCAGTGCGCTGCCAATCCAGGCAGTTTATGGAGAGTGCTAGGGACAACTTCCTGGTGCAAGTGCTTGGAGCGGCCAACTAGGGGCCATGCTCTTCTTGACCTATGGCTCACAAACAGGGATGAATTGGTGGGAATGTAGTAGTGGATGGCAACTTGTGTAGCAGTGACCGCAAAATGATTGAGTTCTGGATCCTGCGGAAAGGAAGGATGAAGAGCAGCAGAGTAAGGACCCTCACATTCAGAAAAGCAGGCTTCAACTCGCTCAGGAATTCCTGAAACAAACCATCCCAATGTGCAGAAAGACTAGGAAATATGGCAGAAGATCAGCTTGGCTTAGCAGGGAACTCTTCAGTGAACTAAATCACAAAAAGGAAGTGTTTAAGACATGGAAAATTGGACAAATAACTAGGAAGGAGTATAAAAGTATTGCTCAGGCATGCAGGGATGAAGTGAGGAAGGCCAAAGCACAATTGGAGTTGCAGCTAGTAAGAGATATGAAGGGTAACAAGAAGGGTTTCTACAAGTATGTTGGAAGCAAGAAGAGGATCAGGGGAAGTGTGGGTCCCTTACTGAGTGGGGGAGGCAATCTTGTGACAGAGGCTGCAGAAAAGGCTGATGTCCTCAATGCCTATTTTGCCTCAATCTTCACAGGGAAGGTCAGCTCCAAAACTACTGCATCAAGTAGCACAGTTTGGGGAGGATGGGAGCAGCCCTCAGTGGCAAAAGAACAGGTTAGGAACTATTTAGAAAAGCTGGACATATACAAGTCTATGGGGTTGGATGGGATGCACTCAAGGGTGATCAGGGAGTTGACTGACGTGATTGCAGAGCTGCTGGCCATCACCTTTGAAAACTCATGGAGATCAGGAGGGCCCCAGATAATCAGAAAAGGGCAAACATAGTGCCCATATTCAAAAAAGGGAAAAAGGAGGATCCAGGGAACTAAAGACCGGTCAGCCTCACCTCAGTCCCTTGAAAAATCATGGAGCAGATCCTCAAGGAATCCACTTCTAAACACTTGAAGGAGAAGAAGGTGATCAGGAACAGTCAGTATGGATTCACCAAGGGCAAGACATGACTGAACAACTTGATTGCCTTCTATGATAAGATGACTGGCTGTATGGACATGAGGAGACCAGTGGATGTGTTGTACTTTGATTTTAGCAAAACTTTGATATGGTCTCCCACAACATTCTCACAGACAAGCTAAGGAAGTATGGGCTGGATGAATGGACTGTAAGGTGGATAGAAACTGGCTAGGACATTGGGCTTAGAGGGCAATAATCAATGGCTCAGTGTCTAGTTGGCAGCCGGTATCAAGTGGAGTGCCCCAGGGGTTGGTCCTGGGGCCAGTTTTGTTCAATGTCTTCATCAACAACCTGAAAGATGGCATAGAGTACACCCCCAGCAAATCTGTAGATGACACCAAGCTGGGGGGAGTAGTAGATATGCTGGAGGGTAGGGCTAGGATTCAGAATGACTTCGACAAATTGAAGGATTGCACCAAAAGAAATCTCATGAGGTTCAACAAAGACACGTGCAAAGTCCTGCACTTAGGACAGAAGAATCCCATGCACCACTACAGCCGGGGGCCTAAGTGGCTAAGCAGTAGCCCTGGAGAAAAGTACCTAGGGGTTACAGGGGATAATAAAATGGATTTGAGGCAGCAGTGTACCCTTGTTGCCAAGAGGGCTAACAGCATACTGGGCTGCATTAGTAGGAGTGTTGCCAGCAGATCAAGGGAAGGAATTATTCCAATCTATTCTGTACTGGTGAGGCCACATCTGGAGTACTGTGTCCAGTTTTGGGCCCCTCACTATAGAAAGGATGTGGACAAGTTGAAGAGAGTCCAGTGGACAGCAACAAAAATGGTTTGGAGGCTGTAGGACATGACTTCTGAAGAGAGGCTGAGGGAACTGGGTTTATTTGGTCTAGAGAAGAGAAGACTGAGGGAGAATTTAATAGCAGCTTTGATCTACCTGAAAGGGAGTTCTAAAGAGGATGGAGCTAGACTTTTCTCAGTAGTGGCAGGTGACAGAACAAGGGGCAATGGTCTCAAGTTGCAACAAGGGAAGTTTAGATTAGATATTAGAAAGAATTTTCTCACTAGGAGGGTAGAGAAACACTGGAACAGGTTATCCAGAGATGTTGTGTAATCTCCATCCTTGGAGGTTTTTAAGACTTGGCTAGACAAAGCTTTGTCTGGGATGATCTAGTTGGTGATGGTCTGCTTTGAGCATGGGGTTGGACTACATGACCTCCTGAGGTTCCTTCCAACCCTAATTTTCTATGATTTTATGATTGATTCTATGAGAGATTATATGGGCAGGAAGCCTGTCTGTGCACCCTGCTATTGGCACTTTATAAATATACCCAGAGTTAATAATAATGAGTGATTATGAATTTATAACACCTTCCCTGACACAGCTACATAAGTTGAAAATATACAAGCCCAGCTACAAACCAGTGCTCACACACAACAAAACGGAAAGCAGCATTTTGACAGATCTGGAAAAACAAGTGCAAACTAAAATATAGGTGACTGTTCGTGTACTAAGTCACTCAGCTGGCAAATGGAAACTGGCTCCTGTATAGCACACAACAAACACACATCATTCATTCATCTATCATTGAAGTACCAAAGGGAAAACATTCCAGCACGATAGGCAACAGCTAACGGAAACAAAGCAAGATGGGAAAGCACAAAAGCAAAAGCAACCATGTTCTAGAGCAGGTGGGCATATATGAGAAAAGACGGTGAAACTACATCTGTGTCAGTCTGATTTTCTCCACATGTTCTGAGCAGGGTCAGATGACGCAAAAGTAAAAATGCTACTGACCACATGTTACTTAACTATATTCTAACGCAGGATTGCAAGGCAGGCACAGCATCTAACTGCATCTCCAGAGGGCCAAGCAGTACACCAGTGCTGAGGTTATCCCCTATAGACACAGCTGTGGATGGGCACCCAGTCATTCAAACCAGGCAGTTCAAGGTGTCTGTTTGAGTGGTGAGGGAATGGGGGACACACGGGGCTGGATGCAGAGTGGGGGGATTGCTCATGGCAGTGTGGGCCAGTGAGTGGCAGCGGTGGCCACCACATGCAAATCCCCACACCCCATTCCTGGGAGGTAGCAGCAGTGCAGGGTGTTGGGTGGCAGTGCTCCGTCCCCACGTCCCCACCAGCATTCTTGATGGGCAATTGGTTAGTGCTTACATAATGCTCTGTCTACTACCACAGCTGATGTTAAATAATCAATGCTGACGGTATTAGCATCAGTGAGAACACTAGTGTTTGTGTGATGATCATAGTATCATAGTATTTAGGGTCAGAAGGGACCTAAGCAGATCATCAGGTCTGACCCCCTGACCCGGGCAGGAACAAGTGCCAGGATCATATCACCCCAGCCAAATACCTATCCAGCCCCCTCTTGAAGACCTCTAAGGTAGGAGAGAGTACCACTTCACTTGGGAGCCCATTCCAGAGCCTGGCAGCCCTAACTATAAAATAATGTCTCCTGATGTCCAGCCTAAGCCGTCTCTCTAACAATTTGTCGCCATTATTCCTAGTAACCCTGGGTGGTGCCCAAGGGAACAGAGCCTCCCTCAATTCCAACTGGTCCCCCCTGATAAGTTTGTAAATGGCCACCAGATCCCTTCTCAGCCTTCTCTTGTGGAGGCTGAATAGGTTCAGGCCCTTTAGCCTCTCTTCATAGGGTCTGCCCTCCTGCCCCTTGACCATGTGAATGGCCATTCTCTGGACCCTCTCAATGCTGTCCACATCCCTATTGAACTGTAGCACCCAGAACTCGATATAGTACTCCAACTGCAGCCTAACCAACACTGCATAGAGGGAAAGGGTCACCTCTCTGAACCTGCTTGTGATGCATCTGTAGATGCACAACAAGTTGCGGTTAGCCTTACTGACCACTTCTTTGCACTGGCAGCTCATGCTCATCCTGGAGTCAGCAGTGACTCCAAGATCCCTTTCTGCCACCATGTTGACAAGAAGGGTGTTCCTCAGCCTATAGGTGTGTTGCTGGTTCCTTGTCCCTAGATGCAGCACCTTGCACTTGTCTGTGTTTAATTCCATCCTATTCTCATCCACCCACTTTTGTAATGTGTCTAGATCTGGCTGGATTCTGTCCCTCCCCTGCAGCGTGCCCACCTTGCCCCACAACTTGGTGTCATCATTGAATTTGGACAGTGTGCATTCCACACCCACGTCCAGATAGCTGATAAAGATATTGAACAGTACAGGCCCCAGGACTGGGCCCTGGGGGACTACATTGCCCACATCCCTCCAGGTCAAAAAAGACCTGTCCACCACCACTCTCCAGGTGCAAACATCTAGCCAATTTGCCACCCATCTGACTGTGTAGGCACCAGTGCCACAGTCACCAAGTTTTTTTAAGAGAATGCAGTGGGAAACTGTGTCAAAGGCCTTCTTAAAGTCCAGGAAGACAATGTCCACCCCGACACCCTCGTCCAGGGATTTTGTGACCTGATCATAAAAAGAAACCAGGTTAGTCAGGCAGGACCTGCCCTCAATGAACCCATGTTGGCTGCCCCTGAGTATTACTTCCCCTGCTGGGCCCTTGGAGATGTGCTCTTTGATAATTTTCTCAAAGGTCTTCCCAAGGACCAAGGTCTTCCCAAGGACCAACTAGCCTATAATTACCAGGGCCCTCTTTTCTCCTTTTCTTGTAAATGGGGACCACATTGGCCCTTTTCCAATCCTCTGGTACCTGGCCAGTGCCCCATGAGCACTCATAAAACCATGCCAGGAGCCCCTCTATGACACCCACCAATTCCCTCTGCACCCTTGGGTGAAGAGCATCTGGACGTACTGATTTCAACATGTCCAGCCCCTCCAAAAATTCCCTACTAGGTCATCGTTGACCCTAGGCATCGCAGTGTCTCCCCTGGGTTCATCCACAATTCTAGTGGTGGAGATGTTTCAGTCCCTATTCAGGAATATGGAGGCAAAGAATTTGTTAAAGAAGTCAGCTTTTTCATTTGCTGTAAGTCACCAAATTGCCAAGCCTATCCTGTAGGGACCCCACATTACTTTGTGCCTTCTTCTTACTTCCTATGTATTTGAAAAAGGACTTTTTATTATTCTTAATTCTGGTCACTAGCCCTAGCTCCATCTCTGCCTTGGCCTTCCTAACCACGTCCCTGCAGTACTGAGCAATGGAGGTGTAATCCTCCTTGGTGATAACCCCTTGCTTCCACTGTTTGTAAGCCTCCTTTTTTGCCCTCAGGCATCCTTAGATGCCTTTGCCAAGCCATGGTGGCTTCTTAGCACTTCTGCCTCCCTTGGTGCACATTGGGACTGACTCCCTTTGAGCTCAGAGGATCGTCCCCTTGAGAAACAACCACCCATCTTGGATTCCCATCTCATTGAAGATCTGAGACCCCAATGCCTCATCTACTAACCTTCTTAGCTTACAGAAGTCAGCTCTCCCAAAGTTGAGGACCTCTGCCTTGCTGCTTGCTTTCACCACCCTGCGCTGGATAGTAAATTCCAGCAGGTGATGATCACTGTCGCCCAGGTGGTTGAGTACCTGCAGACCCCTCACCAGGTCATCACCTGTGGCAAAGACCAAGTCCAGCAAGGCATTTCCCATGGTTGGACTATGCACCTCCTGGGTTAGATGGAGGTCCTGTATCCCGGCTAGAAACCTACATGAGTGGTCAGAGCTGGCTGACTGCTCTTCCCAGCAGATGTCTGGGTAGTTTAGGTCACCCATGACAACCACATCCCTTGACTTTACAGTGTCCATGAGCTGACCTGAGAATTCCAGGTCCAGCTTATCCCCCTGGTAAGGCGGTCTGTAGTAGATGCCCATTATCAAGTCCCTTTCCCCACGCCCCCCTTGCATTTTTACCCAGAGTGCCTCATTTTGCTCCTTCTCTGACTCCATCCTGATCTTTGAGGATGTGTATTGTTTTTTGACGTATAGTGCTATACTCCCTACCCCCTTTTCCCTGCTCGATTAGCTCCCTGCTAATCCTTCCATTTTATGTCAAGGATATTCCAGAGATATCACTGGTGAAGGCACTCCAGGCTTTTCAGGTGATCCCTGTAGGTCACCCAAACTTCACAGCTGTAGGGGAGAGTTGGGGTTACCACAGCCTTGTATAATAGGAGCTTTGTTCGAGTTCTGATGTTGTGTTTATTGAACACAATGATACTGTCTTTCAAAGACAGATCTGGCACATTGGATTCTATACCAGATCTCCTCATTGATGTTGGCCTTCTTTGAGAGATGACTGCTGAGGTATGAAAAGTGGTCAATTTTCTCTCGCTCCTGACAGTCAATAAGGATATTTTCCAGGTGAGTCGAGTGGCTTGGAACAGGCTGGTGACACAGCTTTGTTTTTCCACTGTTACGGGTCAGTCCCAGGCACTGGTATGCTTGAAAGAAGAATACCATTGGACTGCTCCTTATTTGATACCTTACCATGGTTGACCCTACCAGGAGTTCAAGACTCTCAGCATTGTTGCTCGTAGAGTCATTGGTACACACAAGCCTCTCCACCCCAACAAGGTGGCAGTCCATGAGGAGGGCTTGTCTGTTTTGCCAATAAGGCTGAAGTGCCTTTTCACCATACCCATGAAAGAGTGCCCTCACAGCAAGTGCTGATGTCAGAGCAGAACCTTGAGGAGAATGATGCTTTGCTTTAATGCCTATGGTCAAGTAACGCATGGCTGCAGTGCTCATGGGAGTACAATGCTTGGAGACTGCCATGTCTCACTGAAACATGCATGCGATTACAGTGCTCATTAGAGAGCAGTGCTTTGTCATACTGCTCATGACTGAGCAGTTCCCAGGAGAGGGTGGTGCTTTGCTGCTGTGCCCATGACATAGCAGTGCCCCATGTTTGCAAGCAGGCCAATACCATGCCTATATGAGAATGATGCCTTGCTGCAGTGAATGCTTGAGAGCAGTGCCTTGGTGGTGTGTCTGTGAGAATGTGGCACCCATAAAAAGAAGGTAAATTTGCTGTAGTACCCTTGAGGTAACAACCCTTCATTCCAGGACTGTAAGACAGCAGTGCCACATTGCAGTGTCTAAGAGTACAGTGAGAGACCAGGGCCTTATTGAGCCAATGTGAGCACAGTGACTGTGAGAGTGGCATTTTTCTGCAGTGCCCCTGGCAGGAGACCTTCACTGCAATGCCTGTGTAACGGGATCATCTCACTGCAGTACTACCCTAGTCCAGTTGAGATCATAACTGCAGCATCACCCATTAAGGACTGCAGCTTTGTCACTTTCCATTATTTAATTGATAATTTATCATGCCTTCCTAGACAGAAAAGAGTTCCTGCTCCCACTGCTGTTTGTTCCCTGTCACATAGTCAATTCCCCAATCCAATACGCCAGTTGTACTCTTATTTTATGAACCATACCTTAGGGCCTAATTAATGCAATTAATCAAACTTCTACTTCGGCAGGCATATCTTCATTTCTCTACTGACTGTCTGCTTGGACAGCTGGGTGTGTTGTCTGCATAGTATTCATCATCTTAAGCCATTACAATGCTCTGGAGTGCACTGAGAAGTGTGGGGAGGGAGGGGACCTTCAGTGCCAGAGTGCTTGCAATCAGATTTCCAATGCAGATACAGGGGTGTGGATTCTGCTCCCATGCCAGGTCAGGAGCAGGTCCACTAAGATAACAGAGTGATGCCAGCATAACATGGGTGTGTGCAAGAATAGAATCAGGCCGCAAAAGCCACCTTCTCTTGACAATACAGTGTCCCTGCAAGTCCATGCAGAACACATTTTTAGCACCTTATTAATCAATGCAGGCTTCCATCTGCACAAGGGAACCACTAGCCAGCAGTGTTTTGGCAGCCAGCTCATACACAGTGCCGCAGCAGAACTGGAACCTGTTCCTGGCGAGGCCACTCATGCTAGTCAGAAGCAGTGCACAGAGCCAGGAGATGGGTTGAGAGGCGTTCTCAAATTACAGGAGGCAAAAGGTAGTGTGCTTCATGTCTCTAGAGGCTAAAAGGGACATCTTCATGATACAGTGAGCAAGGCAGAAGGATGGTATGCAGGCAATTTTTCAGGGAGCCCTATTTGCTCATTCCTAGAGTGCTGCCTGGGCCCCCATGCCATACGCTAGAATGTATGTGCCTCCAGGATCCATACTGTGAAGCAGTCTGTCCGCAGGAAAAGCAGCAGTGCAGCAGAGCCTGCTCTGGTCCTAGAACCCCAATTAACAATCAGTGAACACAGAGGAGAGACTGACCTCTCCACCCCCACAGAACTCCTGTCCCAGCTTGCTGTAGCCAGCTCTGCTGGACAAAAGACAGCAATGTGTGGTCAGGGCTGAAGCAACTGGAAGTTTGAGCTCTGGGTGAGGCAGAGAGAGCAGCCTGAATACATAGTCTTTGAGACTGCCCTGAGGTTAAGCCAACACCCAAACTGAAGGAAGTCCTTGGCTGGTGATGGAGGCCAGGGGTGGCTTTATGAGTTTGCTGCTGGTCAAGAGATTGTGCTAACTAGTATTAGGATGATTTCTGGGTGAATTCCTCCCTTTCTAAAGGCAGTCTCTCCTCTAAGGTGTCTATAAAACACTACTATCAAGAGAAGCCTCCACCACGCTGAGCTGAGGTGCCACACTGGTCCCTACAGTATTGTTCTGCATCCTCCCCTGAAGCTGCCAGTGAATGGAGTGGTTTGTTGGAATACAGAAGAGAATCATGTCCTGGGGGAGAGAAGTGGGTCCTCCTAACTGACCGGCCTACTCTTGAGCATCATCAATAAGTAGTGTCCTCCTCCCAGACTGGTGTTGTTGCTAGTAGGCTATACTACATAACTGCAGAGACATCACCATAGTTACGCATTGCATTAGCCATTTCTTCAATCCATGTTCTTCAATCCATTCACTTTTTCTCCAGTCTGTAACCCCGTGTTTCTAGATGGCATCCTGTGATGCAGCCTTCACTCTCCTGAGCAACTCTTCAACTTAGAGGAGCCAAGAGATGTCAAAAACTGATCAAAGTATGGGTTTGATAAAAGCAGAGAACTTGGTATATATAGTAAGAGACCTGAATGTCCTGATTGATTTCAGATTTGAATCCTTTTCAAAATAGAGTAGCATGATCTCATTATTATATTATGATTATACCATATATAAGATTTTGGGGGGGGGGGGTAGAGGATAGGAACTTAATTTATAGCCCAAGGCCCACTATTTAAAATGTTTTTATTTTCAAATATCTGCCATATCAACTCAATAAGTAATAAATAAAAATTAATAGTTATCAAAGTTCTTACAGGTGAGTGATTCCCAGAGGGTGTGTGACAGCATGAGAGCCACAGAAGTGTGCCACAAGATACCCTCTTTGTGAGGAGGTAAATGCTTTCCTCCCCTCTCTGTGACCCTGCACCTGCCCCAGCTACTCCAGTGCCACCTGTGACTGCTCCCCTGGGGATTGCCATTGCTGCTGCTGCCTTCCTCCACCACTGCCTGCCCCTGAGCATCCCCTGCGTGAGCCCCCCACACTTCCAGCAACATGCTTTGCTGTGAGCAGACAGGTGAACAGATGCACAAGCAAAGCCATGCTTGGAAGTCCAGCTCATCCCTTCCACTCCTCCCATGCTTCCAGGGCCTACAGGAAGAGATGTGGGGGTAGTTGGTGTGAAACCTTACTGGAGCAGCTTCAGTGGTGGGGGCTGCCCTTGCCCACTGAGATATAAACCAGGAGTCAGGAGGGGGAAGAGAATGGAAAGCCACATAAGAGTGAGGTCCTGCCCCCTTTACCCTTAAGTGACATCAGCTAGATCAACTGAGGTGCCACAAAATTCAACAAAGTTTTGGAGGGGGCCCTGAGGCTAAAAAGGTTGAGAACCATTAGTACAGGGACTAATCTTTTGCTTAAAGAAAGATGTATTTGGTGTCATTTAAAAAAATCCCACTTCTCAGAACTGGTATGATTTCCGGTGCCAGGGGAATGGAATGTGTTAACTTTTTTGAACTACACACACACAACTTTCTGGGTGTAAGACTGTACTGTGCACCAATTCTAACTGGGGGGAAAAAAGGATGTCCCATATATAAAAAATTTGGGAAAACTGTTATAACCAGTGCAAACTTTGAATACTTATTTCTTAAAGCTATGTTCAAATACTTAGCTGTGACAAACTGTGCATATTATATTCAGTTTTCTCAACAGGATTTATATGAACAGGGCACTAAACTGCTTGGTGTACATAGAGCTCTGCAGTGTTACAGAGACATTATTGGTTTCTCTGTAAATGGAACAGCTCTTAAATCATTGGCTTGTGTCACAATGGCAGATGGTACCATTGATCACAGGCTTTGAAAGCAGCATTTTGAAGGAATCTTCACAATTTGACCGTCACAAACATATAAGCAGAATTTGTTGAAATCCTGAGAAAAAGTCTGATAATTAATTGATTAATATTAAAGAATTCAGGGATCTGTTTATGGAAGATTTGATGGTTATTCTTAATAATATATATTTGCACAAACACATTGCCATAAAAATTCTCAAGATAATTAAAGATGGTCAAAAAAATACTATGATTTTGTGACTGAAAGACTTTTGAATAAAAAAAATCATTATCTGAAACAATTTCTGGGAACAATTTCTTCATATTTGATTTCCCAAGAAAATCAGTCAAAGAAGACCCAGCAAATAACCTGTCTTAAAAACTATGCTGCTTTATGCTCAAGATTATTCATTACCTGTCAGAATAAAGAAGGTGACTTACAAGAGTTCTTTTGTCACAAAACCAGTGTTATCCTCCCTCTTCCCCTAAAAACAACAAATGAGGACCCGGCAGTAAAGATGATCTTTCAAAGTATCTTGAATATAAAGCAGATTCTGCACTGAGTTGTGTGATCTACTTGATGTTGATATCATAGTTCTTGATTGAGCAGTGGCTATCAGCCCTCTGTGTCTAGACATCAATATGACTTTTCAGAGATTATACATCAAATAAAGTTATCCCCTACATAAGCAAACATTTAAAAAGGTGTCAAGACTTGATATCCTGTTTGATGTTTTTAAATCAGACCATCTTACAGATGATGATAGAATACATCGAAGCCAGGGAACTTGAAAACAAGTCACGGATATCTATAAAGTCCCAAACAACCAGCAATAATAATTTAATTGCAACAATAATAAAACATAGATTATTTTGTAATTCATTTTATGCACAAACTCTTTAATCCAAGGGCTCAGTCATGCTAATATACAGACTATTGGTACCTATGTAATAGTTCTTGGTTTTGCAGCAACCATAAGATTTGAAAACTAAAAAACTTTTCCCATGTCTACTACAATAGGGAATTTTTGATTTATTAATGTAAATTACATGCTAATATTCAATACTCATGAAAAAGTCTGGGTGTTTCTGAAGTTTTATACAGTAAAAGGTTATGACATGATTTCATGTTACTAAAAATATTTTCTAGACACATGGAATGTATTTGGTGATATCATGAGAGCTCTACTAAATCTAATGAACAATCCATCTGCTACCCCTGAAGATCTTGCTAAGGTTGGATAAATATAGTGTTTAATTCTATGACTGCTCCAATGATGTCACAACTGTTAATACCACCAGATTAGCGCTATTTGCCCATAAAAGCAAAGCATTTGAAAATATTCCACCCACTCAAGCTGCACTGATACAACATATTCATGGAGCCGTTCTCCAAGCTAACTGCTGGCAGTGAATGTTCTCAAAACCGCAATTATTAGTAAAGCCAGAGTAATGTGAATTGAGAATGGCAACCTTCACAGATACAGCCGTCTAAGCTAAGGCATGCTGAGGTATTCTGATTCTAGCAAGGATCCCTGTCCAATGTGATGGTCAAACTAAAAGTTGTACTTGTGTGAGAGGGCTTTACAGTATACTACTTAGTATCACTGTGGTAATGAATACAACCAAATGTATATAAATACATAAGGTATGTGCTAGGGCTGTGCAAAATTTCGGCAGCTGTTTCGTTTAGTTTTAGATTCAGACATTTTGGCGGCTGAAACACCAAATCCAAAATGAAATGCAAGGCTCTGAAACAGCTGCAAAACAAAGCAGGTCCATCCAAAATGTTTTGGAAATGTTTTGAATGTTTTGGCTGTTTCAGACAATTTTGGACTGTTTTGGAGGAGGGCTTGCAGGGAAAGAGAAACGAAGAAAAGGGAGGGGGAGGAGTGGGGGAAGGACTGCTCTGAAATTGACATCTATAACTGTCCAGTGACAACGATCTATCCCTGAGGTCCATTCCAATTCTGGTGCTCTGGAGGAAGGACAGAGAAGCACCATAAAAAGCTATTTGTGAACTGCTCTCTGTCATTTTGCATCTGTGTCTGTGTAGCAGCAGGAGTAGCAGCAGAGAGCAGCATCTTTAAGCTTGCAGCTTGGTAGCACCTTCCTACCAAGTTATAGCCAATCCTTTCCTGCTTATCCTTACCTACTCCCCCTACCCCCATTGTTATCCCTTGCAACTCTTTCTTCCCCAAACATCGTGTTATTTCCCTCCCCCACAACAAAAAGAAAGCAGTGGTTTGCCTGGCAGTGTCTCATCACTGTGCACTGCAGGAAAGCACTACACATGTATTACACACACACTCACACAGACACACATTATTTTCCGGCACATGAAATATGAAGCATGCTGGAAAGGCAGGTGCCAGTCTTCTGGCAGGGGAGCCAGAGGGGCAGAAGGAGAGCTGTAAGATCCCCCTCCCCCAAACTTAGATGCACCCTCTTTCCTAGTACTAGCAGGCATGAGGCTTGCGGTGCTAATGGCAGCAAAGAGGTGGGATCAGTGTCTGTATGTGCACCCCCTCCAATAACACCAGCCATAATAATAACCCCAGCACCACCATCATGACAAGCAGAACCAGCATGACAGTCTCCTCCACCCTCATTTCAGTTCTCAGCCTGAGCCTTCCAGAGCCCTAGGAGGAGCTGGATCTGGAAGCAGGGGACCTGAGCACCCTAGCAAAAGAAATTTTGGGGGCCAAGGAGGAATCTGAGTTTGTGTTCCACTCTCTCCAAGTTCCCATAGAGCCAGGTCTCCTTCCCCAGAAGGCAGTTTGGAGGAGGTTGATATTGAAGGTGTGGATGTAAGTGACTCATCTGGATCAGCTCCACCTGTTGTTGTGCCTCTGCCTACTGAGTAGGGGAATCAGGCAAGATCTGCACCCACACCCCAGAAGCAAGGGTGTAGTGTGGAGTGGGATCATTTTGAGGTGGCAGATGATCCCACATATGCTATCTGGCTGCACTGCCAATGTAAGGCCAGCCTGGGCAAGGAGCTGAAACACCACAGCACCACAGGGATGCTGATGCATCTCAGGAGGCACCACCTCCTTACCCTTGCTCCTCCTCAGCCCAGCACTGGTGATAGCATACCCAAAAAGAAGTCCCCCTCTTGCTTCAAAGCCCCCCATCCCCAAGAAACAGAGGCAGGACACCCTGGAACAGTGGGACAAAGGTGGACAGAAAGGGAGGTGCATTGCAAAGCTGAGCAAGATCACCCAGAGCATCAGGGAGATGCTTGCTCTGGATGGCCAGCCCTTCTCCTTAGTTGAGCGGCCAAGGTTCAGATGGCACGTGGCTCTTGTGGCCTGCACATACCACCTTCAGCGTGGTGCCCTCCCTGTATGAAGTATGCAGGAAGTCCCTGAGGGAGGAGCTGCCCAAGACAGGTCCACAGGTGGCCTTACACTTTGCCTCAGACATCTGGAGCAGCTGGGGTAGAGAACATGCTTACCTCTCCTTCACAGGGCACTGGTGCCATCAGTCAGGCTATCAGTGGGCTCTCCTTCAAGCTGAGGTGATGGATGAGTCCTACATGGCAATAGAGATCATGGTGGCCATGAACCACATGGTGCAGGGGTGACTCGATGGGCAGGGTGAGCTCACCCACAGGTTCATGGTCACCGACAATGGGGCCAATATCGTCAAGGCGTTCCATGATGTGAACTTTGTTGGCATCTGCTTTGTGTCACACAAGTTCCACAAATCAGGGATGCCTTGTAGGGGGACAGGGCTGCTGGTGATGGTGTCATCACTACCACCCAGCTCATTTCGAAATGAGGAAGGTGGTGGGTTACTTCCACTGGAGCGTCAAGGGGGCAAGATACTGCAGGATAAATAGGCAGAGCTGAGCATCCCACAGCACAAAATCATCCAAGATGTGGAGACTCAGTGGAACTCCACATACATCATGCTGGAAAGGCTGGCAGAGCCCTTGCTCGGGGAAATTGGGATCAGCGGCCCGCTTAACAAAACAGAGTGGGATACCATCTCCCAGATCTTGGTCATCCTCAAGCCACTCCTCGAGGCCACCAAGACCATCAGCACTGGTGATGCCCTCCTTAGTCAAGTGACCCCATAGTGAGGGAACTTGAGAACCAAATAGAGAAGTTCCAGGGGACTGATGCTCCTGGCTGGGGCAAGCTTCTGTCACCAGACGTGCAGGCACTGGTGAAGTGGGTGAGGGAGGGCATCAAGAAATGGCTGGATCTTTTGTGGTCCAGTATGGTCCATGTGCTGGTGGCCAGGTGTGACCCAAGGGTGAAGGGGAGTGTGTGCAGCAGCAAAACCCTGGATCACTTGGCGGAGGTGCAGGTGAACAGAATCTGGGAGGCAGAAGGGCACAGGCCAGGGGATGTGGAAGAGGGGGATCTGCTTTCCCATGCCAGCACTCCCAGCAGCAGTCAGTCTCCTCCACAACAGCCGCTGCCAATGTGGGCCAAGGGCATGGCTTCAATGGTGGGGTACGGAGGCACCAGACCCCATCCTCAGGCAGGTAGCACAAAGGCCTTGGTGGCTACCTATCTCAACGAGGACATGGAGCTGCTGGATTGTGACACCTTGGCCTATTGGCAATCTGCAGCCAGATGTGGCAGGATCTGGCTACAGTTGCTCAGGAACACCTGTCCTGTCCACCAACCAGTGTTCCAAGTGAAAGGTTGTTCAGCATTGCTGGCAATGTTGTGATACTCCACCACAACTGCTTGGGTTCTGGTTTGGTGGATCAGCTGGTGTTTCTCAAGGTGAACCTCCTGTTGAGGGGTGCCCTGAGCTCCATGTGCAGATGGAGTGAGTTCCACCCTCCTCACTCGATCCACACCTATTTTCTTTTTTTATGTTATTAAAACCACTTAATGCCTTGCTTTCAGAGCTGGGGGTGGCACTGCATCACCAGCCAGCAGGGGAAGAACATTGGTAGGCAGCCCCTGCAATGAAGCACCCTCATGCCCAAGCCAGTCCCTCCAGCATCTACATGTGTGTTGCTGCAGAGGTTTTTACTCTGCAGCAGGATAGTACTTTGATTTGCAAATACTATCCTGCTGCAAAGTAAATCAGTTTACTCCAGCCTAATAAGGGCGCACATGTAGAAGCTGAGATGTTTACTGTGCAGCTAGCTAATCAACTGCATGGTAAATGTTTCATGTAGACGTGCTCTATGTGTTCTATATTACAGGATATAAAGAAACAGCAGCATGACCCAATTGATGCCTCTGTATATATCCACACAGTTTACAATTGCTGTAAGAAGCTATAGTAACTATTCATTTAATTAATTGTTTATTCAGTTAATATGACCAATATTAAAATAAACTTAGTATTAAATGATAGACACTAGTCTTGAAATTCATTTCCACAAAAGACACACTCTTTATGGTGTAATAACGATGCCACATTGCATCACTGGAAATGCCTCCAAATCATAGACATTTGTATCCTTCTTCATCTCTCACCCTGCCAAGTTTCCTGCTTTTGACATCAAACCCAGTTTGACTCCGCTGATGGGAGATTTTCAGGACAGAAAGAGAAATTTTATATGACTTGCCACTACTCCCAGTTTTTGAGAACACTGATATAGGGTAAACCATTTCTGCTGGGAGTTGAGTAGACTTTAAGAAATCAGGACAGATATAAACTAGAGAAGTGGTGTTCAACCATTTGGCCCTGTGGGCCAGATGAGTGGCATGGGGCTAGTTTGTGGGTCAGATTAGGCCCCAGGGCCCAGCACCACCCCCTTCTGCTCCCCACCCATGCTAGGATTAGATACGAGAAGGCTGATGCTGCCCCCACCTGGCCCTGCGTGCTGGAATTGGGTGCTAAATTTCTAGACCTCTAGAGAGCCCCATGGGTCAAATGGTGTGGCACCATGGGCTGCATCTAGCCCATAGGCTGGAGGTTGCGTATTTTGTCTATTCCTCAGAATATGTATAAACACAGAGGAACAAAACACAACCAAATCTGACTTCTCACGAAGGAGCTGATTGGCAGGTCACTGAAAGCACATGTAGGAAATAAACATTTCACCTGTGACTCAAGCTCATTCATCTAAGTATCTCTGGAAGGCAGCACTGGATTCTTCCCTGAGCTGCTCTCCCATCATTCCTGAGATGGGCTACCCTGACTTTCTGCTTCTTGCATCCAACTCCTTACCTAGGATTTTCCTCCTTACCTGGAAAAATGGCTATGTGGGGGGGGGCAGAGAGTGATCAGCTCAAGAATTCCCCTTCTGACATACCTTTGCACCCACAGGTAGAACCTTGACCTGGGTACCTCATGAGCAAATAGGAAAGTAGAGACTAAGAGAGAGGTGAATGAGGCAACATGGTCAAAGAATCTACATAGAAAAAGACAGTACAGTGCTGTTGGATTCATTGTTATCCAAGGTAGCTTGCCTCTGTTGACCTGTAACTGGCTGTAAGTGTTTCCAGTTGGGGAGAAGTGTCTTAGGCAAGGAAGCCAAATAGTCCTAGCTAGGGCTGACAAATGATTAAAAAAATGAATTGCAGTTAATTGCAAGGTTAAAAAAAATAGTTGCAATTAATCACAACTTTGATCATACAGTTAAACAATAGTCAGCTCTCCCTCACCCAACAGCCCAGAGCCCGTGCACCCTGCAGCTCCTCTCCCACCACCCCCAACAGCACACAGCCCAAGCCCTGACCCCAGCCTGCCCTGCACCTACTCCAGACTCGTGTCAGCTGGAGCAGACCAGCCAGAACCTGTGTGAACAGCCCCAACCCCAGCCCACCCCATGTCTGCTCCAGACTCACCCACCCACACTCACTGTGAATGGGCTCTTCTTGCTGCAGACATCCAGAGCCCACACCTGGGCTGCCCCGTGGCTCGTCTGCACTGCCAGCACTGCTCCACTGTGTGCCCCAGAGCCAGCAGTGACAGTGGTGAAGAAGAAGTGCAGGGCATCCTGGGAAGAGTTCCAGGTGGCTGCAACAAGAAGGGCCCGACAGCAGTGAGTGGGGGGACAGCTTTTCCCTCATACCAAGCAGCAGCTTCTGCCCAGCTGCTGCCTGGCTGCTGCTGCTGCTCAGCATGGGCAGGTGGTACAGAGCAGGTGCAGGGCAGGCGAGGGTCGGGGCTGCGCACACAGTCCGGCTGGTCCAGAGCTGGTCCATTCCACCGGGCCAAGTCTAGAGAGGGTGTAGGATGGGTCATATTTTGCCTACCCTGGTCAAAATGGATGTGTGTGATTAACACTCATTACAAAAATTAATACGTTAATTTGTTCTGCGTTAATCGCATACATTAACTGTGGTTAACTGACAGCCTTAGTCCTAGCATTTTCTCCCCAGGAGACTGTGGTAAGATTGGGAGGGACGCATCTTTAGGACAGGAAACATCTGTCTGCAAATCTCCCGTTAGCAGAGCCCATCTGTGACTCCTGTAGTAACAACAGAAAGAATACTGGCTACTGGAAGATAAGAATGGAAGGAGACATTTCAAGATGGCCACCAGAGCTTCTGGCATGAATTGTTTTTTCACATAAACATATGAGAGACTTAGTCTCAGCCAGGGAAAAGAAGAAAACCATTGTATGCAATTACTTGCAGAAATGAAGGGACAAGCCACTGAAGCTGAGATTCACTGGAACATTAGAGAAAACTTTTTGTTGTTGGCCTGCAGCAGGGGCGGGCAATTATATTGGACAGAGGGCCCCTTACTAAGTTTTGGCAAGCCTTTGAGGGCTGCATGACAGGCAGCCCAGGGCAGATAAATATTAATTTTCTAAATTTTTTAGGGGTGCCGCAGGCCGGATAGAATGGCCTGGAGGGCTGCATCTGGCCCCTAGGCTGCATTTTGCCCACCCCTGGCCTACAGGCTCAGGTTTGGATTCATCTCAGAGACCACACCTCTGACAGCACAGCTCCCCCTAGTACCCAGCTTCAGCAGTGCTTTAGTATTAGTGTGGAGGTTGCCATAACTGCGAATGAGGCTCCATGCCAGGAGGCACCTTCCACTTCTATGTCCTTATGACTTGGCGGTATGATCAAGTCATTGCTGCACATAGGCAACTGGAAGGGGGAATAGAAGGGGCACGTACTCCCCCGAGATTGGCCGCCATCAGCTTCTGCAGGTGGTTGCTGCTTGCCACACCACTCCCCCCCAGCCCACGCCGCTGCCGCCTCTGCCAGCTTCTGCAGGTTGTCGCTGTGCACCACCCCACTGCCAACGCTGCCAGTGCTGCCACCCACAAACTGCCCTACCAGTCTCAGGAGGCACCAGTCACCCATGCTATTGTACATCTGTGGGGAGCGTGGATTGCTGAAGTGGACTTGTCCGTGCTGCAGGACACAGGCTGCTGTTTGCATCACCTTGCAGGTTAAACCAGCTGGGGCTGGGAGTTAGGCTCAGAAAAAGCGTGCCATTAGCTGCTGTGGGTTGCAGCTTCTATCTCTCTATTAACATACAGCAGCACTGCTGCCACACAGAAGAGAAAGCCACCCTCATAAAAATAAGGAGAAGAGATAAAAGCACTTAGCCCAGGACAGCAGGAGAGAAGCACTTTGGCCCAAACAGTGCCTTTGTAGTCTCCCTGCTGCAGTCCACCCAGTGCTTCCACAGCCTATTGCATCCCAGCCAGCTGGCTGAGGCCAAATCGCTGCTATAACTGATCGGCGCTGGCACAAATTCCACCACTTGTTAACTGATGCTGCAACACTCCAGCCACCCCATAGGCAGCAGCCTGCCAGCAGCCTTTCCCCATAGACCGTCTCCCCCAACCCTCAGATACTGTAGTGGAGCCTTTTCTGACTGGGCTAATCCTCTGTCAGCAGCAGTAAATCAGCTTCCCCTCCATGGACTCCCCTCGCAGGCAGCTCCCCACTACAGACAGCAGCCTGGCAGTTGCCTTCCTCACTCAGCAGCAGGCCTGCATTTTGGGGATTCTCTTTCCTCCTCAGGTTTCAGCGATCCTGGGCTGCCAGGCTGCTTTCAGCAGCAGAAGTACCACAACCCTGCCCCCTCCTCCAAGAGAAGGCAGAGCAGCTGTGGCCCCTACCATGGGGCTCGGCTGGAGCTGGTGGCTCAGCTCTGCACCGCGGAAGAAGCATGGAGACCCCCCACCCCATTGTGGGGGTACCACAGCCCCACACAGTGATAAGGGGGCCCCACAGAGGCTGATTTTCCAAGGGCCCCATGTGTCATAGGGTCAGCTCTGGATCTGTGGAGCCCCCCCAAAGTGCGGGGCTTGGGGCAGCTGGTGGGCCGAGCAACTCCTGAGCTGCAGTGACCCCATTTCTTCCCTCTATGGCAGCGATGCCCCCCAGGTAGGCTGCTAGCCTACTGGTGCTGCCCCAGAATGAAGGCAACACCCAGCCCAATCCAGCTGTTCCCAAAGCCCACCTAGGGAGCAGTGCCCAGTAAAGCAGTGACAGGCCCGATCCTTTTTTTGGCAGAGCCTTCCTGCCTCTCCCACAGCTGAGGGGCAAGATGACAGCTGCATCATTGCAATTTGCAGTGTTGCAAGCTAAACTACATCCAGATGTAGTTTAGTTTGCAATGATGCGAACTCATCTCAAATCCCCGAAACTGGTGCACGTTTAACGTGTGATGCCATTAAGTCACACAAATGACATTTTTGTCACATGTATATTGTAATAAATCATCATGTGTAAAAGTGCCCCTGGAACCCAACCTAGCAGCAGTTCATCCCTGGCATTTCCCTGTTCCTTACTGAGCCCTCTGAAGCAGCAACCTAGTGTCTCCAATGGTTGGGCCTGGTCCTGCTTCCACTGCAATCCTTGACAAATCTGTTATCTACAGTGGTAGCAGAACTGGGCCCAGTCTAAGGTAAAGCAGAACTAACATCTGGGTAAGAGAGAGGGTGGGAGGCTTTTTACACACATGAATTTATCAAATCTGCCATAGATTTCCATCTTCTTGCCCCACAGTGCTTGTCCCTGAAACGTGGCAAGAATCACCGCACCTCTTGAATATAAGGAGCTGGTTTATCAAAGTGGCAGCTGGACACACGCTATGCAGCCCCCAGAAAGGGTCATGTGTTTTGTGTGTGTCTGTCCTGTGGAAGCCCAGTGCCTTCATTTGAATAGCCCCGCACCCCACAACTTAAGAGGACATCATACTCACTAGCCAGAAGGGGAACCTGAGGCATGCAGAATTATTTCTGCTGTCATTTAAATGAGCGTCAAAGCTCCAGTTGGTTTCAGTGGGAGCTGCAAATAATCCATAGCATAGCACCTCACACACAATTCTGCAAGGTGGTATTAGCTCCCAGCACTCAGCAAGGTTAGAGGATGCTCAACACTTAGCAGCACAGCCTTTTTTGACTCATCTGACACTCTACACCCATGTTACAAATTTCAGCTCAGGGAAATCACACTCAATAGCTAAGCCAGGCACAGAACCCAGGAGACCGGACTCCCAGGCACGAATGCCTTTATGAATGTTAAACAAATCTGGGGAAGTCTGTTTTAATTGTAGTCACAGCACAGCTGGGCTGCTCTCAAGCTATTCTCCTGTGTTCTTTCAAAAAGATCACACATTGTCCCTATCACCTTGTTTCCCTTCAGAAGACTTTTAAATAAAAAGAACTTTCTTTGAGATGTCGCCACTGTTCAGTCAATATCTTAATTGTCCTGGTCTGGGCACCCTGTTCACTCCCTTAGAGCTATAAGATAAATAGTGGCGGCCTTTCCCCCTCCAGTATTTCAAATAAAGAAGATATTCCTTTGTTCTTCCTTTACAAATAAAAGTCTTGCTATCTAGAAACAGACCACTAGTCTGTTATAGTCCAATATCCTGCTCCCAGAAGCAATCATTATTTGAGAAAGCTATAAGCTCATATAGGGCCCAATTCAAAGCTTACTGATTTGTGGATTATTATTAATATTACAGTAGTCACTAGTTTGATATCTCATTGTACTAAGCATCATACAAGCATATCATAAGAGACATAAGGACTTTAGCCACAACTAAGGTTGAGGGTGCTTAAGTGGGGTGCACTGATGCTTCCACTGAGACCTAGCAAACCCACAGGTTCCTGGCTGGAGGGTCTTGCTCTTCCACTCACCCATAATGATTGCCACATTTGGGTCAGGGCAGAATTTTCCCTCTAAGACAGATTGGAATGAACTGCGGGGGTTTTGCCTTCCTCTACAACATGGGCCATTGTCTTTTTCCTACAACGCTATAAAAATATATATTAGCTTATAATTTCAATGTCATTGCAGTGGCAGCATGTTGGCAGTGCTCTCATTTCCTCTAGTGCCACCTTTGGCATGTTATAGGCTGTTATTGGTGTTTCAGACATTGTGCCTTTTACTTATGTCAAAGGATTTAAAGGAGTGCTTGGAGGATTCCTTGGATAAATGGTGGCGTGAGAATTCAGATAGCTGGGCTGGTTGGCCCACAAGGCGCCTTCTGGTCCCTATGAGACAATCCTTGCCTTGACAGCTTACAATCTAAATATACAGCGGTACCTTGGTACTCGACTGCTTTGAAACTCATCGAATTTGGTACTCAATGCATTTTGATGTGAAAATTTTGTCCCGGTACTCGTCGTTTGCTTGGTACTCGACGTGGAAGCTAGAACTTGTCGGTGTTGCTTGCCTCATGACTCACTACCCTTTCCAGCGGAAACAAAGGGTTTGTTTGGTACTCGTCATTTTTGGTACTCATCGCGCCTCCCAGAACCAATTAACGACAAGTACCGAGGTACCACTGTACAAGGAAGACAAAGGAGAGCAAGGCAAAGAGACTTGCCCCAAGTCATAAGAAAATAAAAACTGAGATTTACTGGGTCAGATCATTGGTCCATCTTGCTGAGTATCCTATATCACACTGTGGCAGAGAGTGGATGCTGAAAGGGAGACTGAACTGGGTATGACCAGGGTTTTTTCCATAGATCCTCTCTTACTTGTACCCTCCAGCATTTCAGGTCTAGGAACTTCAGATTCAGAGGCTGTATCCCTGACTCCTGTGCTCAATAGCTATGGATACCCCTTTCCTGCAATTATTTGTCTAATCCCTTTTTGAATCCGGCTAAACTGTCAGCTTCCACAACATCTGGTGGCAATGAGTTCCAGCTTCAGTTATGTGTGGCTTGAAAAATAATTTTTTGTTCAAAACTTAGTACCTATGAGTTTCATTTTGTGACCCCTCACAGCAGATCATTAGCAAAGTTGAGACCTGAAGCCACACTTGCTGACTTCCTCAGCTTTGACCTATCAATTAGTGAACACTACTGGCCTTTATACCTGATGGAAAAGTTATTGTATCATTATTAGTATTAGACCAGCACTGAGAAGCCACAGTCCCAAACAAGAGACAAAAAGAGAGTTCCTGTCTTAAAGAGCATCCGTTGTAATACTGCTCATCAATATGTGGGGGTGGATGTCCAGAGGGGGAGCGGAAGCAGCGTGCCTTAGTGGTAGATAGGTGGGAAAGGATGTGGGCAGAATATGTGGAGAAAGTCCACAGCTCAGTAGGCCTGTGTGAAGTGGCTAGTATTTGCTTCGCACTTGAATTCAGCCAATTTGGGGGACAGTGATTCAATTCGGTGATTCAAATCATTGTCCCAAGACTATTCAATTTTTTTTTAAAGAGCTGGGATGCTAAGGTTGGGTGCAGCAGCCATTGTCAGGGCTGGAAAAGCAGGCGGGGGTCGGGAGGTGCTCAGGAAGGCTGGGGGAGCAGGCAGGGAATGGGACCTGATGGGATCCCCCCAAGACCTCCTTCTGCCTTCTCCCTCCCCCCCGGAGCCTTACTTACTGGCATGGAGCCCAGGTCCAGCTCCCTGCGGCAGCAAACAGGAACTGGCCAAATCTCTGAATCTTTCTCCAAATCTTTTCCAAATTGATTCAGAGGCTTCAAATCGATTCAGACCTTTTTACTGGTCTCCTGATTTGATTCAGATTTTGAGATTTGGCTACCAAGTTGGGCTGAATCTCTTCTGAATCGAATCAGCACTTGAAGCTTTGCGCAACCCTACAGCTCATCTGGGCTTGAGGGGGAGGGTCTATGCCCCAGCATGGTGTCGGGGACAGATGCATGGGCTGTAGATCCTAGGTTCAACAGATATATATGGCAGCCTGGAGTAGCCCCATTGTTGCTCTGGGACTCCACCTCCCTTGATCTTGTAGGTATAACTACTCCCCCACATCCCCACAGTGCACAACAGGCTGTGCACAGGTTCTGTGTGTCAGTCTTTCATGCACTTCTGTTGTGTTTAGCAGGGCAGCTTGAGAAACTCCTGAGGAAGCACAGAGTATAAATTAGAAATCAGAGGGCTGTAATGGAGAAGCAGAAAGGATATGACATATTTACAAGGCAAGTCTGGAGAAAGCAGCTGCTTGTAGCAAAGGACAAGAATGAGAAGGAGCGTGGATGTCTCTGGCATGCATCTCTCCTGTGCGGGTGTGACTAAGCAATAAAACAAATGTGGTGTGATGCATAGTGCTCCCCTTGAATTCCTGGGGGCGTAACAGCCACTGCATATCATGTGAGTGAGGCGTTGCATGGTGTCATCCCCAAAATGGAGAGGACGGATGGGAATTGGAGGATTTCTTTTCCTGTGCTAATTAGAACAGTGACTGAAAATGGAATACAGGGGCAAACAACTACAGCTGCTGGCAGTCTCCTCAGCTAACCGAGGCACACGCTGTGTGGCAGGGAGTTGAATGGGCAGCAGCTGAGTCCTCTGCATCAGAGGAAAGTCCCATATGTTGGTATATATGATAATAAACAGATAGCCACTTAGGAACACATGCCTGTCACTGCAGTGCAGATCAGCTGCATGCAGCTCACAGCCTATAGGACACAGCAGGGCAGTTCCAAATCCATCGAGAAGACTGGCCAGTCCATTAAAACACGGTGTAGTTTGGAATGAGCTGTCCCAAAGTGCTTTATCAGCTTAAAACTATCAATGATGAGCTAGCTTCATCCCTCTGGTCCATACAGCCAATCAATACATCAACAGGAATTCTGCATTAGCATAAAAAAGCAGCATTCAGCTCTAGGTATGTAGGAGGTATTTCATCATTGCAATGCAGCCAGCTCTGGCATGGAATGCTGCAGCTATTTAGCAGCACACAGCAAAGCTTCACAACAGACTGGGATGTGAACCCAGGAGCTATACTCTTATGCAACGGTTAAGTGGGGAGGAAAATTAGACAGGCAAAAATTAATGATCTACAGTGGAGCTTAGCCAGGATACTGGGGTTTACCCCCTACCTGTGGAGAAGTGCCACAGAATGTCTCAAAATCACTGGTGGCCAGTTGCATGTGAAACTAGAAGAAGGTATGTGGCATCTTGCAGCAGTGAGATGGGAATACATTTCCACAGTGGCTAGTGTTTTGGAAGGCCTCATGTTTGGGGCCTAATTTTCAGAGGGGTGTGCTCGACTTTATGAAACCCCGCATCTCTGTAAAGTCTCTCAGTTCAGGATCCCAAAAATCACTCTTGGAAGTGCAGGCCAAGGTGTCTAAATATATATATAGCCAAAGTGAGGTCCCAATAGATTGGTGAAAGCAAGTTCCACTGATTTCAGTGAAACAAGTAATTTGTCTTCATTGCATCCCAAGAGGCCTGAGGTGAGATAATTTTTTATTTTTTTAATGCAGTCATTAGTACTATAGGAATTCTGCAATCCATGGACAGATGATGGGGAGCATATTTACGTTTCTGATAGTATTGGTGCATTAGGTATAAGTCAGGCACACAATAAATATCTACAGTTGATCTGCAGTGGTCAGTGGCAGTAATAAGTTACGTTGAGCAGTCTGTCTACTCAATGCTTCTGCAGCCAAACATGCCCAAGAAGCAAGTACTGGAGTTCGCTGCTTTGACCTTTACAGCTAGAGTTTCACAGCTGAATGGCTGAGACTACAGAATGGTAATAGCTGGAATGCATCCAAAGCACAGCACGCAGCAGGGGACACAGAAGTGCAAAGGATGCTGTGATCCTTAAAAGGAAATTATAATCCCTCTTTAATTCTGCTTGCTTTTATATTCATTGTATTAGGTCTTGCTTTTAGGTGGAGGACCTGGCAGCATCATAAGGTGGAGCCTAGAGCTTTGAGTTATTGCTTTCCCATCCCACAATAGAGGGGTAAAGAAAGTTGCTGCTTAGGACTCCATCCACATCATCCTCTTTTGTCTCCTGGAATGACCCTTACAGGTTTATTTGTTAAGCAGGCATGGCTGACGTAGGTCCATGAGGAAACTAAAAGTTCCCTTCAGTGGTTAGAGGAAGACTGGTAATAGTCCTGCATGAAGCAGCTAGTATTTGCTTTTGATTCAGCTGCTTTGGGGGACAGTGATTCGATTCAGTGATTTGAATTGCTGTCCCAGATCAATTCAGCCAAATCTGATTCTGAGATTCGGCTGCAGCTGAATCTACTGAATCTCTGAATCGGCCCCATTACCCGCCTGCTCTCGATGGCTGCCCCGCGCGCTCTCCCAGGTCCTGGCTCTTTGAAAAAAAAGCCCCAACTCACTGGCTGCTGCCAGGCAGAGAGCAATCCCCACTGCCTCCCACTGCCCCATGCTGCATGGGGGGCTCTGCCAGAAGCCCAGAGGCTGCTGCAGCAGCCAGTGAGTAGGTGTTTTTTTCAAAGGGCCAGGAGCCAGGGCCAGGCAAGGCAGCCATAGGGGGTGGGAGGCTGGGAGAGCAGGCAGGGGGTGGGGGGCTTATGACAGAGCCCCCCCATGCAGCATGGAGCAGTGGGGGGCAGCATGGATTGCCCCCACCTGGCAGCAGCCAGTGAGTCACAGTTTATTATTAAAGACCCCAGAGCTGAGGCTGGGCAAGGCAGCCATGGGGGTGCTGGGAGAGCAGGAAGGGATGGAGCCTGGCAGGGGTCCCTTCATGGTCCCCTCTCCCCACCCCCAGCATCCCCTCTCCCACGCACTACTTACCAGCATGGAGTCTGGATCCAGGTCCCTGCTGCAGCCAGCGGGGACTGCCCAAATTGCCAAAGCTCTCTGAATCTTTTTCAAATCAATTTGGAGAGCTTCAATCGATTTGGGCCTTTTAATCAGTTTCCTGATTGGGATTTGGAGATTCAGTCACTGAATCAGGCCAAATCTTCTCCAAATTGAATTAGCACCCAAAGCTTCACACAGCCGTAGCTGGTAACTGTCTTGGGGCAAATTATGGAAAAATAAAAATAAGAGTGCAGGTCGTACCCAATAACCATCCCAATGACTAGGGGTCCAAGGGGGAACACTAAGAAGAGAATGCTGTCCAGTGCCCACTTCCCCTCAGATGTATCTAAGAAGCCTGGTTGCCACTCAGGGAAACTCTGCCTGGAGACATGCCTGGATGGGTGAAAGAGTGACAGCCCCACAGTAAACTGGGTTCCCCCCTAGCCAGTGCCTAGTCTGTTCTTTGGAGAGCTTGGCCAGGACCACAAGGAGGCTGACCAGATGGTCCTGGAACTTAGTAGGGCTACAAATGGGGAATGACCCATACAGGACCTTACTGACTTGTGTAACTGAGAGAGGGCAGGAAGAAACTGAAATTTCTAGTGTGAAAAACAAATAACTCCTCACTTCAAAAAAACCCAAGCAATCTTCATACCAAACACCACTGCTCCATTTAAAATGTATGAGGACAGCTTTTATACTTCCCAAGAGCAGTAAAGAGCAGAGGCTCTATCTTCCTCTCCCTATCCTGCTGCTGCTTTGACCAACTTATTGTTAACTATAGTGCTTATAAAAATACTTCATTCCAGTCTGACAGGGATTGGATCTGAAGTCCCCTGTTTATTCCTACAAGCCAGCTACAGCATGGACAGCAGGCTAATTGGCCTTCTACTCTCCACTGATGTGCATCTTGCAGCATGAGAGAAAGCAAAGCCAAGAGTCAAAGGGTACATCTATGCCAGACGCTTTACTGTGCAATAAATTAATCTACTATGCAGTGGACATGTCTACACATGCCTCTTTTAAGCAGGCCTAGCCTAAAATAGCTATTTTAAAGGTGGATTAAGGGCACATGTCTATGTGTAGATAACCTTAATGCACCTTTAAAATCATGATTTGAGGCTATGTAAGCCTAAATTTGATACTTGCATAAAGTATCAAATTTAGACATGAATAGCTAAATCACATTAGCACACATGTAGATGTGCTAATGCACATTAATATAGTGTGCATCAATAGATAGACACCACATTAATGCATATTAATGCATCTACATGTGTGCTAATGTGACTTAGCAATTCATGCCTAAATGTAATATGCCTTAATGCACATTAGCATGTCCATGTGTAAACATGCACCTAAAGCAACTTAATGAGCCTTAAGCAAAGGCACATTAAGTTTAAGTGCATGTAAGTAGACTTGTTGACACACCTGGTGAGGTATTACTATGTAACCATGTGCAGCAGCTACTGCACAATAAATTAGGCTAATGGGTAGTTTTCTACTACTTGGGAGCATCTACACATATCCACCGGTACTGCACAGTCCCAGGATTGCAGTTATTTTTTATATGCTATGCCACTGTAGCAATTAGCCACTGTATCCCGTCGCTGCAACAACTTAGCATCTCATGTAGACACACCCCTTTTAAATAAAATTTGCTTCTGCTCCGCCACACCAGCAGGGAGCCACAGGAGATGGGGGAGTTCTCTGTCCCTGGTCCTGGCACTGCTCACCTCATGGATCCCCCCAGGAGGCAGGAGTTGATCAGCGCCAGGATGTGGTCACAATGCCCTCCCTTCCCCCAGAGCTGCATGGCTCCCAGATCCCTAGGAACTGGGAGATAAGAAGCACAAGGACTGAGGAGCTCTTTGCTTTCCAACTCATCGGGGAACTGGCCAGAGCTGTGCCACTTGTGGGGCAGCTGCCAGCAAGCCCCTGGCTGGGCAGGGAATCCCACGAGTTTGGTGCTCATGGCTTCAGTCAGTCCCTAGCCTCTCTGCTGAGACTGTTAACAACAAACCACCCATGGTCATGTCTACATTGGAAAAAAAGCTTTCTACTGCCCATTATCTGGTCATTATAATTCCCAGACTCATATCTATGGTTTACCACAAAGAGCGAGGGTGTTAAGACTACACACACATCTACATTGTCATTTTAAAGTGTGTTTATTAGTGTGTTAAGAATGCATATTTTTGCCTAGTAATAACGAGGTCTGCATCGTGGTTCTTTGATGACAGGAACACTTCTACTCTAGACACCAGACGGAAGCCATTCACTTCACACAGGCCACAGAGTTACTCAAAGATAGTAAGATTTCTGGCTATTCCTGGCCGCCTGTACCAAAGATGAATCAGAGGTGAGAAGCTCAATATTCCTGTTTCATCATTTCCAGAGGATCCTCCATCTCAGCCTTTGAAGTTGCCTGCTTTCTTCTACCTTCTCAATTCTTCTTCTGATTTCCCAACTCAGGATAGTGGCATGTGAATTTTACCAGTCAATAGATGGGCTGGACTCACAAATTGGCATCTTCCCAAGTGTTTGACTTCCAGCTAGTTGACGGAAGGCTTTTCACAAAAACAGACCATTGGAGTCACTACAATTATTAACAATATTCCCCACTCCATGTCAGGCTCTGTTGCAGATGAGACATACATAGAGTTCTGCATTGCAACCTCAAGCTACCACTAAAGAGGCAAAGCAATAACCTCTCCAGGACAGGGCCTACCTCTGGTTTTACAATGCCAACACAATATGGTCCCCAAATTGCTAAGGCCCTCTAGATAGAATAATAAAAATCTCATAATATTAACCCTTCGGTAAGTAGAATGGTCTTTTTTACTAGTTCCACAATAGCTCTTGGTCTCAATCTTTTCATGGTTTATTCATATGAAGACAAAAGAGATATTGTGATCTTTCTTTTGTTTGTTAAAACAAAGGCCCAAGTTAGGCTCTTTGATTTATAACAGAGCACTCAGATACATGGCACAGTTCTTAAAGTCATCAAGTACTCAGCAACCTCCTCCCCCTCCATCCTGCCCCCCACCCTTTCCCTGCCCCCACCATGCTGTATGCTCGGTACTTTTTGCAGGGTGAGGGAGAGACACACACATGCAACCATAGTATGGTGGCATTCTGGCTCCCCTGCAGGGGTTGTCTGTTCTGTGGTCTGTCCCCCAAACACAGCCTTCTAGTCTTCTCTACTGAGTATGGGGGACTAGGACTGTATAATCACAGCACACTTTTACATGTAAGACTGACTACCAGTAGCATGACTAAGGTGAGGCAACTCAGGCAGCAGCCCTGGGCACCTACGTGGAGGGAAGGAAAAATAGCAGCTGCCACTGTAGCCACAAAGCAATGCCAGCATCACGATACAGCTAGAAATCACCACTGCCTCTGAGTCACTACTGCCTCAGGTACCCAGCTACCTTGTTATGTGTCTAAAGGCTGCCATTTTAAAAGTCTAATTTTAGGCCAACAGGCCCATCCATGCATGTGTGTTTAATCATCACCCAAATCATTGTGGCTGCTTACAGGAGTGAAAAAAACAAACCCCAGCGCTTTACTTTCAGTTCAGCATGCTCCCACAGCGAGCACAGTACATGCCCAGAAGAGGCATCACATTAGTTTGACCTGGCTTGCCCAACATCTGCATAGATTGCACACTACAGTGGGGCTTTTTGGTGCTATTATCTAATAGATGATTGAATCAGCTATTAGATAAACGCTCCAAAAAGCATCACTGAAGTGCCTGATCTATACGGATGCTAGGGAGCTGGGTCAAACAGACCACTTCCTCTTCCAGGAAAGTGCTGGGGTTTGGGGTTTTTTTCACATCTGTCAGTGGCCTTTGAAACAGATCTGGTCAGGAAAATGGAAAAACAATTTCGCAAGAGATATTGAACTGTTGAAGTCATTCCAGGGGAAGTGTTTTTCTTTTGAAATGTTTTGTAAAATTTTATTTTTGAAAATGTTGTTTTCAATTTGTTTCCCCTCATTTTCACTCTTTGCTTCTGGGTGAAATATTTCTTCCTTTTTTTTCCTTCCATTTTTCCCCTTTACCATAAAGTATCAAAAAGAGATAAAAGGGAAAAGGGAGGGGAAGGCAAATTATAATTTTTTTTTGGTTTTGACAAAAAACAGAAAATATAAAAACAAAAACCAAAAATATCCCTGAAATCTTTTTCACAAAAGGTTTCCATTTTGGAAAAGAAAGAGACTTTTTCTTTTTCCCAATTGAAAATATTTTGAATGAGAAGTTTTGACACAATTTTCAAGTACTTGCATAGCTGCCTAGATACTGAGCACACTCAGTGTATGAGCATACACATGTCCACACTGAAGGGGTAACAGAATCACAAACCATGTGCAAGGCCAAATAGGCCACTTATGTGGCTGGGCATACATAACAAAATCTTAGTAAAATTAAGCCATGAAGCAGTCCCCCCAGGTAGCAGACACCTGGCTCGGGTGGTCCCGGAGGTCACCGCAGCCATGGAGGGAAGCACTGGGTCCCTGTGCAGCTCAAGCAGGCAGGCTCCAGGGGGAAGATCATGCTTGCCATTTTCCTTGGGTGGAGCCTGCCTGAGCTGCTCCCGGGCTGCCTGCAGGGCTTCCTGCAGAGCCATGGGGTTGCACGTAGCCCGATGCTTCACTCCATGGCTATAGGGGCACCAAACTAAAACTCCTCAAAGGAGTTTTGGTTTCCTGTGTTCCAAGTCATTTAAGGTGTGTTATGCCACTGAATTTCCTATAGTGGCTGGAATTAATGCGCAATATGATGCTGAGGCATGCAAACACCAACACCATTAAAGTAGTGCAAAAGTATTTTGTCTGCTTTAAAGTGTCGTGCACACACAGCTCTTGTTTTGTCTATGCATGGCCTTTAAGGCTAGGAACAGACATTCAAAAAGCCTGAGCCTGAATTGATTTAATCTTTGCAGGATAGTCTAACTTGGCGAGGCTGAACTGGCTTGTAAGGGCCCAGACGTTCTCTTTGGACTGAGGAAATGCAGGCATATGTCTGCAATGGCTCAGGCTAGAAGCCAGGGGGCGCTAGAGCAGCCCTCCCTTCCCTTCTGCGGGAGCTGAGCTGAGGGAGGGTGGGCAGCAGGGCTCTCTCATTAGGGATGTCTGCCTGCAGTGGTTTATGTGTAACGTACTCCCCTAGCCTGTGTGTTCATTCTTTGCATATAAAGTAGTTCATACCTCCTGCTCTTAACAATCCTGCAAGGGGCCTGAATATTGGTCAGCTTCTCAAGGCAAAAGAGCAAGACACAGATGCCAGCAAGTGGACATTTTTGTAGATATACTATAACTGTATTGTTACAAGTTTAAACTGAGTTAGTAGAACTTGTTGCTACATAAAATATTTTTATTGACTATGACCTGAGATATTATTCACCTGCTGAATATTTCCTCAGATGTATAGCAACCGGAGTACAGGATGTATTTGAAAAAGGCTGTCATGTTGGCCCTGAAAAAAAATGTCTCAGGCTATCTAGTTAATGTGACTTATTCAGCTAAATATTAAGGCATGGGTCAACATACATCTGAGTGAACTCTAGACTTCAGTTGCAGTTTTCTAAGTTTATCCCAGTGTAACTGAGGTCAGAAACTGGTCCCTAGTACATTTCACTTGATGGGTCTTGTTCAAGGAGATGCTAAACCCTTCAGGGTAGAAAGGAAGGACAATATTAACCCTCCCAAAGTTACAACAAAAGGCAATATTAAACTCACTTTGAAGTTCTGGTTTCGATTCCCAGAAGCAAGAGAATTGGAAGAGGAGCCTGAGTTTACTGCCAGGTGAAACAAAGTGACCGATCTGAGCCTAGGTAATGCTAGAAGTCTCAGATCGAAGTATGATGTTATAAATCATACATGACTCAATTAGAGCAATGTGCGCATTTCTGCTCACCCAGCAGAAACAGCCCTGGCTGGCTTTTAGCCAGCTTTTCAGCAAGAGGATGAACCCTCTTCTGCTCTGGTGCAACTTCTCAGTCATATTGTTTTCTTCTGTAAACATGGAGAAAAGAAAAGGGCTAAAAAAGATTTCTCATTTAATCTCATTTGTTCCCGCACAAAAAGGGGTTTAAAGTACTTTCTTCTCAATGTGGGGAGAGAAGAGGAGGATACAGAAGTTGTTAACATTTATTTGAGCAGTGGGGGGAGGGGCTATGGAAATGAATAAATATTTATTATGGTAATAAACTATGTTACATGGGGCTCAGGAACTGAGGGGCTGAGGTACACAGGGAAACATGGCTAGTTATGGATTTAAGCATGCATGACTTGCTTGGCCTAGTCAAATACTGCAATAGCAAAACCTAAACTACATTTGGCAAGCTGATTATGTGGTATAGAGGCGGGCCTGGTGAAAAGGAGTACGTTCAGTAACATAGGTAATACGGTTATGAGAGGATGCAGAGACTGTTGTGCATACCACCCAACATGCTGCACAAGCCTTGAAAAAGGAAGTGGAGGCAGAGCTGCACAACATGACAGCAGATGGCATCACTGATAAAACAGAGACAGTAAATGCAGGGGAAGAAATGGTAGTGGACTCAGAGGAGTTGAACCAGAACATGAAGAGGGAACATTTCCACTTGCCCACTAGGAATGAACTGTCTGCTGAGATGGCCAGAGCTAAATTCTTCAGCAAATTAGGTGCATCAGCAGGATTTGGCAGTCTTCCTCTGGATGAAAAAAAGGTTCCAAGCTATCCTTTTAGTGCACTGCTTGGCAAATCCTGCTTCTTGAGATTATTTTTCAAATATAGTCAGCATGGTCTTCATTTGACAGCACAGGATCCTGATCGTAAAGAAGCCTCACAGGACTCTAAGAAAACATGATGGCATAAGGCAGATTGCTGCCTGTCACGCCGGCCAGGGCAGCCTCATTGTTTCTTGTCCTACTCTGTCTCTGTCCACATGCTGTTTGTCTCTTGTCTCATGCTTAGACTGTAAACTCCTTGGGGAAGGAATCCTTGCTTTGTTTTGTGGTGATACAGGTGAATCAGCTACTGTGCTGGGCTCTGATTGGGATTCCTATACGTTACAATCATTGTCATAATTTGGGCAACATTGCTAGTGAATATCAGCAGTGATCAGTCACTGGGATCATCCCAGCTCAGAGCAGTGAACCCCTAAGGGCATCCAGCCTCCCACATCCCCTCCAATCCTCTTCTTGTTGCATCTGAAAAGAAATGACCTTAAACTGAAGAAGAATGACTGACAATTTCAATGAAATGATCTACTCAGGAGGTAAATTGACTACACAAGTATAGGAGTCAAGAGACACTGTATGCAGAAATACAAAGGAATTCAGTCTGCTAGAAAGACTGAAGTCAGCCATCAAGTCCACATACCATTGTGAAGCTCAAACAAGTCACCTAAAAATGGTACAGAATGGGCATGAAGACCACAGCTCAGGAAAGACAATTTAAGGCTTTGAAATATGTTGGCATCAATGCCATGGTTGCAATTCTGTGATCCATACAAAGAAGCCAAGTTCTTCACAGAAACTTCATAAGGATGATGGGGAGATTTACTGGTACAAGGGCAAGGACATGGGACTGAATGGCCTGTAAAGCATCCATGAAAATATTTGTGCAATTCTGAATTTGTGTATTTCATACAGAAACATGCAGAATATTATGGTCTTTATGCTCATAGCTTCAAAGAAGAAACTGATCATAAGCCTTTGAAAGGGTTTGAAAAAGTGTAGGGCATAGAAAGGCCAGAAGTCAAGTGCTGGCAGATTTCCTGTATCTATGACCTTTGGTCTAGGCAAGTTCTGACTGTTCCCTTATTCCAGGGAAGGAGAGGTATGCAAAAACAGACTAGGATCCTGAACTCCAAGCCAGGATATCACCTGTCAATCAGAGATGCTGCCACATGTTTAGGCTCCATGTGATGACAACCAGAGGATCTGAGAGAGCAACAAGCAATTACACAAATATAATCAAAGTTGGGCTGACTGTTGATTTTTCATTTAGCTTCCCGATGCAGCAAGGTAATACTGAATGGCCACATCTACACAATACACTGACTGAGCAGTAGCCCGTGACTACTGCGCAGTAGTGTTGCAAGCAGAGACAGGGACAAATTTCACAGCCCCTTGCTCCAATCACAGAGCCAGGGCCAGGAGCTGCCTGCTGCCAGGACAGGGGGACGTTGTCCTGGCCAGGCTTCTGCTAGAAGCCTGACCTGGAAGCAGTCAGCTCCCAAGGGAGAGAGGATTGTTCTCCAACCTGCTGCCTGGGCTGCCCAGGAGCAAATTTGCTCCTAGTTTGATGTCTACACATGGGCTACTGTGGAGTCACTACCACATGACTAAAAGACAGTTGACTAATAGACTGCTCAGTAAGCATCTTCACATGTAGACAGTGACACTTTACTGCACAGTCAATTAGCTAATTATGCGGTAAAGCATTTCATGTAGTCGTACCCTTTGAGACCTTATGTAAACCACAGCTGGGGGCCACAATGAACAATGTAGGCTCCCAACCACTTTGAGGAAGATGGACAGGGAGTCAAATGAAGACTGTTTTCAAAACCTCACATAGTTCTGGAGCCTCAGACCATGGTGGAGAAGCTTCCAGTTGAGATACTTAAATGTTTTGGTCTGACTTTTCTTTCTTTAAATCTAGAGGCTGTAGGACATTCTACCACTCCAGTCCTTCTCAACTGGGCTCATGCAGCTAGTGTGATCACTGAGGCTCTAGTTTGCTGTAAAGCAGAAGCTAAATATAAATCCTTCATGTTAAAGTGATGAAATCCATTCCTTTATCGAAACCGTATGACACCAAGGTTAAGAGGGTTCTGGGTTTAGATCCAATGTACAGCATGCTCAAGGCACTCCTTTGTCCTGGTGGAAAACATTTATCAGTCCTGCCAGCATCACAGCATCCTCTGTCTACTTTAGCATTTACACTCTTTCCCATCACCAGACTAGCCACATGAAATCTAGTGCTTCTTTGTGTTTGGGGTAAAAAGTAATCTGTCTGTGTCCATAGGATTTTGTTTGTCCTTCTGGATAGGCTGGCCAGTTGTTGACCTTGGATCCAGGCTAAGCTACATTCCTTTGCAAACAACTAGATCAATGCTAATGATGCTTTGCACTTTCATATACCCTTTTCTTGGAGTCTCTATAGATGCTTTAAAATTGGTGGTTAAGCCTGCAAGGTCCATCAGTAAATTTATCTTCCTTTTACAGGTAGGGAAACTGAGGTCCAGGAACTTAAGGAACAGTCCAAAATCACACAAAGATTCAGTAGTAAAACTCAGGTGAGAAATGGCTAGATTGTGAAGGCATTGTTGCCATTGAAATGTGCACTCTTCTCTTATCCCAGCTCAGAGCAGAGAACCCCTAAGGGCACCTTGCCTCCCACATCCCCTCCAATCCTCTCCTTGTTGCATCTGGAGTCTTCTGCCTTTATTCCATTCTCTCATCATCACTGAATGCTTTCCTGCCTCCTGTTAGGTGTCATGGTGAAAGCTAGCCCTTTCTTGAAGAGCTTTCAACAGGAGCTCTGAAAATCAGACACTCCTTTTTTCATTTTAAGACAATGATAATTATTGAGATCATTGCTTTCCTCAGCAATCCGAGAGACTCAGGCGCTGAACTGCTGGCAGTGCACAGAATGTGAATCGCTCTCAGCTACATTGCCTGCCAAACATGCCCCCACCCCTCCTTGAGCAGATTAGTTGGTGGATTGTTGTATTTTTTGTTGTTGTTGTTGCTGATTGCTGACATAAAAGAATCTGAAAATGACACTGTTTTAAGCGAGTATCCAAGGCGACCTCATTAACATCTCTGCAGAGGAGCCCTTTAAAAACCATCAGTCTCATTCGGCAGCTTTAAGTGGAAGAAAACACTTCTGTGTTTTCTTGATCAATTGCTTAAAATTCAAGGTCGGGGTGCAGAGCAGGGGAGGGCTCCCTGCCAGTCATCTTGGTGTTGGGTTTTTTTGGAAAATAGTGATGCTGTCGTATTGGAAAAAATCCACACACTCCCTCAGAGGAGCACTATTGGGAATAAATGCTGGAAGCTGTTCCACTTGAGCAGATGGCTGAGAAACTTTGGCTGAGAAATAAATTGACTATGACGGTCTGAGGGCCAATCACAGATGGATGAAATTCTAGTGAGGTCCCAAATGTCCTGAACATAGAAGGTTCTCTGCTTTCCCCTTTTGTGCTAAAAATCTATGGTAGGATTTTTAATACAGTCTGAAAAAATGTTTATGGAGTGAGATGGGGAGGCGATTCTCCCCAAGAAAGATGCTGAGATGTAATGGTTCCTGGATGATCACATGGCACTTAGAGGACTTGCATGATTTAGTCTCTTCTAGTACAAAAATGAACAAAAGACTTGGTTCTCCATGGTGCGCAATATAGGGACATGGGAAAGCCCTGTGCACCAAAGAAAGATAAACATAGCAGCTGTGTTCCCCACCCATATCCACTTAAACTTCCCTTGGAAAATACCTATAGTGGCTATGTATATAATCATTCCTCCTATATAAATGTCCTATACTAACCAACAAACAAGGAAATTCTTTCTAAAGGAACTTTTCGCCCTCTTGTACAATTTCCTAAGGAATCATGCTGCTACTACACAACTTTAATGGAAGAGTTCTGGGAAATCATTTTCTAGAGTTAAAGTCAGTTCTTTAGACCTTTCTTCCTTATTCCACTAAATTAAAGTGTTCTATACAGGAGAGAGTGCATGAAGAACCCCAGCCACTGGGCTCTGAAGCATGAGCTTCAAAATTATGCAGAAGGATCTAGTCTAGTATCACATTATGTTCTGTCTAGCCAAGTCACCTCCACACACATCTTGTACCATGAGTGCATAGGGCACGGGTTGGGCATGTTACGCACTGCATGTATATGTGGACAGGTTTCAGGATGAAACAGTTTGTATTCTGCATGCCCCAGCAAACATGCCTTCGCTCTAGACTGCCCTTGACACTTTGATTAGCCAGATGTCAGCTTGGCCCCTAAAGATTGCTGGTTTTATTAATGAGTTATGGACAACATAGCCTTAAGTACCACCAAGCCAAGAGACTGGCTTGGAACTCTGCCTACCCTCTCCCCTCTAACAGCAGGAGCAGATGGAAAGGGGACTCATAGGCTCATGCTCCCCTTCAGTAGCCAGATGAGAAGGCAAAGATGAACTCATAGAAACATAGAAAATTTGGATCGGAAGGGACCTTAGCGGGTCATCTATTTCAACCCCCTGCTCAAAGCAGGACTATCCCCAACTAGATCATCCCAGCCAAGGCTTTTGTCTATCTGGGTCTTAAAAACCTCCAAGGATGGAGACTCCACAACCACCCTGGGTAACCTGCTCCAATATTTTACTAGTGAGAATGTTTTTCCTAATATTTAACCTAAATTTCCCTTGCTGCAACTTGAAACCATTGGTTCAAGTAGTTGGGAGCTGCTATTAAATCCCTCTCGGTCTTCTCTCTCTAGACTAAATAAGCCCAGCTCCCTCAGCTTCTCCTCATAATTTATCTGCCCCAGCCCCCTCACCATTTTCATTGTCCTCCCCTGGACTGTCTTTAATTTGTTCACATCCTTTCTGTAGTGGGGGGCCCACAACTGGACACAGTACTCCAGATGTGACCTCACCAGTGCTGTATAGAGGGGAATAATCACTTCCCTTGATCTGATGGCAACACTCCTACCAATATGACCCAGTATGCCATTAGCCTTCTTGGCAACTAAGACACACTGCTGGTTCCTATTCAGTTTGTTGTCTGCTGTAACTCTCAGGTCCTTTTCTGTCCTCTTCAACACCCTTGCTACTCTGTCCCCTTTCTCACCCATCCAGGGCATGTCCAGATGAATGCAATTGTGCAGTATGTGGCACTGCAAACACATTTGCAGTGCCACATACCACTCAGTCAACTGTTCTCCAAACTGCAAGGGAACTCTGCCCGAGCATGCACTGCACCAGGTTTTTTTCCCCATGGTTTTTTTGACCCTTAGATATCCAGGCATGTGCCGCTGAAAAGCACAGCAAGGCCACCCAGAGCCATGCTCCACTGCTGGCTAGGCTCCACATGGCAGAATCACCAGGGCTGCAGCCCCAGGACCCCAGGTAAGGTTCCTAATACCAGGCAAATGCTGGCCCCAGCCTCTCCTACTACACCTGGGTCATCTTGTCGCATGCTAAAGCATGCATGGCACGAGCATTCCTCCGGGACAAGTAGCAGTGATGCAAGGTGCACCTCCACTACTTGTCCTTGGTAAACCAAATGTCCATGCATATCTAGATGTACCCTCAGTGGCCCAAAGGAAGAGGTAACTCTCATCCCCAATCCCTATTCTTCCATTAGCAGGACTGGAGGCAATGGCCAGGGAGGCAAGGAAGCAAGAAGAGTGACTGAGCTGTCTTAGGAACCTAATAACACTGAAAGACCTTGATGATGGGATGTGAGAAGGCAACACATCTGTAAGAGATTAAGACTCAATATGTGTAAGACCAGATTTCCTTTGGAAGTATCATATATACCTTCTGGATCAAAGTGATATTGTGGCTGAATGGAAAGGGTGCAGGATGAATGCTCCATGCTCTCCCAGTAACACAGAGTTCCACAGTCACATGGTGAAATCAGGTGCCCTATACCCATATGGATTCCTAATTCCATGCTGTTCAATGTCATTCCAAGATGTAATGCTCCAAAAGAAGCTGCCTCCTTACCATATCAGCTACTGCCAAGTGGACAATTCAATGGCATTTTGCTTTCATGTAACTCCATTCTAAAAGGAACTAAGTGTTATTTACAAAAGATTGATTAAGAATCAACAACTGCTTCTGAGGTACAAGAAGGGTAAAATTATTTCAGCAAGCTTTGGTTGAGAAAGCAGTCTCAGGGATTGAGATAAATGCCATTAAGATCTGTTCTTAGAATCCATGTATAGTGCATGGCAAGTTTTTTGAACCAACTACTTTGGGAAAAAATCTATATATTCTTGTTTACCAGTCATGGGCATATATTTTATTAACTATATATACACATATCTTTTCCATAATGAAAGATGTCTTCAAACTCTTAAACCACTTTGCAAAATCTCAGGCACTGCTTTTTAGAGACTAGGTTGGGAATGATGTTAAAACTAACAATAGCAAGAATTAAACAAAAATGCAAAATAATTCCCAATAATATACACCATTTGGTCTTTTTTAACACAAAACAATTTTGCTTTCCCTGGATTTTCACCACTTTTCTATTCATTTCTATGCATACTTGAGAGAAAAGGCCCATTACTAAGAATAGATCTCCCAATCCAGCACCCCAAACAAATTTTAAGCAAAATATCTGCAAAAAGTGCATTCTTAAATAAGATACCTGCTCACTCTGGAAGCATATGACCTTTACATCCAATCATTGCAGCTTCAGTTGTACATATGGAATTTGTCATGCTGCAAGTGATAGACTCAATGCAGCAAACAGCTGATATGAAAATGCCACCTCAGGTTTTATTATAGATATAACAACGAAAGGAATTAGGTATTTCAATCACCAGGTTCCAACTTAAGAAACCATAGCATGTCACGAAGGAAGATCTCTCCTCTCAGCAGAGCATAAATTCAGTTCTCTCTGTATAACACTTTTCCTTGATGATGATGACGATGATGATGATGATTCCTGCTTATTAAAGTAGTGACTGGGGACCAGCCAAGATCAGGACCCTGCTGTGCTAAGCATTGTACAAATTAGATTAGCCCAGACATAACTAAACTGTGGCTCTCAAGTCACATGCAGCTCCTAGATAGTTTCAATACAGCAGCTGAAGAAAGAGCAGCAGTTACATGAAAATTCTGTCCCTTCCTCTGCTTATTATTTTCTCTTTCATTGTTTTTAGTTCAGGTATTTGAAACCCTTTTAATTTATTCCAGGAAGCCATTTAATGACAAATTATCATTTGACCTGGGGTACCATGTGCAGATCATTGACTCTGGAGCATGATCATCTGCCATGTTTTATGTTCTGTGGATTTTGCCCTGCATCAAGACTTTGGTTTGTGGGTAGAAGGCACAGCAAGGTTGAACTCTCTTGAACTAGCATATAGAGAAAACTAGCATACACAGATTCACAGAAGTTTAGGGCTGAAAGGGACCTCATGAGATCATTGAGTTCAACCCCCCTACTCTAGGCAGGAAAGACTGCTGGTCTCAAATAACCCCAGCAAGGTGTCCATCCAGTGTCCTTTTGAAGATCTCCAGAGAATGCGCTTGCTGCACCACCCCCAGTGGAGTCTATTACAGAGTCTGGTCACGTGAACTGTGAATAAGTTTTTCCTTATATCCAATCTGAAACTGTGTATTGTTTAAATAGACAATACAAACCCAGGGTAACAGGTCAGGTTAGAACATGTAGGAGGAACACTCAATAAGATGGCTGCATAGAAAATGCTAATTCCATGATTTGTTGGGGGTGGAAATTTAATGACAAGGGAATTAGCCAAATAGAAAAATATGAAAAGAAGCAGAGATGGGGCAGACCATATGACAAGGAGAGAACAATGGTGTAAAGCGCAGAGGAGAGTGAGATGAAGAAACTGAAGTTGTGGATGGGGGCTGAAGCAAACAGAACATCAGCATCAGCAGAGAGGACCATCCATGCACGATCACTAATGACTCTTCCCTCTAGAGGCTCCGTTTAATTTGAACCTTTCCTAGCATGCTTTCTGACCACTGGCCCTTCACATTTGTCAGGGACAAGCAGCTACAGTCCTGAAGTAGCCACTTAGCATATGCCTGCTGCTGGATGTAGCTTTCTCCTTCCCAGCTAGTAAGAATTATTATGCCTTCCTACTTCTCGTCTCATTGAGGAGATGATATCTTCTATTAAGATGTGTTATGTATTCCTCAGTAGCATGGGGTTATGGTCCTTTCCTTTGAATCTTCAGAGCACACATTAACCAGATACTACTTTGTCATTGTGGCAGCAGGGCATTGGCAGTGCCTTCATCTCTCCTACTTTCACCTCTGGAACATTACAGGGTGTCCATAGATATTCCTTATAGCTGTGGGTAAGAGCTTGAAGTGATGATCTGGGGGTTCCTTGAGTAAATGATTGCCTGTGAAAGCAGGGGACAAGACTCAATGACCCAAGAGGTTCCTTCCAGTCTTGTGCTCTTATGTTCCTACTAATGCATGACTTGTAAATATGCTACAGTCTGAGTCATTCTCAGGAAGTTAATGGTGTGAGTCTCTGGTACAACTGTCCTTTGGCGCTATGCTGGTGGCTCTGAGAGGCCAAAATGCAGTGGACATGGCAACTGGAGATCTCCATTGGCACTGACAGAGCCTGTACCTGGATCCAGCTGCACCATGATGCACTTTGGTGGCAGCCGCCACTGGAATCTGAGCTGGCACAAATCTGTCCTGAGACTCTACAAGGAAATTTATGCCCTTACTGGACTCCCAAGTGCTCCTTCATCTCTGTGGCAGATGGAAGCTAAACGTAGCAGAGGGGCTAGGACCTGATGCATGTGAGGAAGTGGGGATCTGTGTATGGACAATTTGTGGGCTGCATGGAGAAACAATTATTGTTCAGTGCTGTTCATTTTTACTTTCTTGGGCAGCTCTGCCAGTTGCACTTTTGGACAGGTTTGAATGCATCTACTGCATACCTTCACTAGGGGCACAAGCCATGTCTAAGGTTACATGCATCACAACAAAGAGAGGTAGGACTTTGAACGCTAGAAGTGATGAGCTGTCTATGACCTAGCTCACTGGAAACACAGGAACCTGAGCAGTCTTAAGAGAAATATCCTGAGGGCCTGAGAAAATGAAAATCTCTCATCACAAGGGAATGGTAACGATTAGGGTGTGTGAATTCATCTGATGTTTGAAGCCAGGAGAGTCTCGTGTCCATCTCTAAAGCTCCAGAAGAAGTAAGTGGATGTACATATCACTCCCTATCCAAACGTTTCCACACATTGGGCATGTCTACACATGCATTTATGTCTGCCTAAATTTACTGTGAATTAAGCTAATATGCAGATAGTGATTTTTGGCAGGTGTCTGTACATGCAGAGACTTGGCACTAAATCAAGTGCCAAGTCCCTTCAGCCATGCCATGTGCCTCTGTGGCCACTGGGGGGAGCTCCAGCCTCTGGCTGTCTGGCTGCCAGAAGGTGGCAACCATCTTGGCATCATGGCCCCATCCCCTGATCCCTGGCCAGCCCCTTCCTTGCCCAGGAGCCGTGTGCCCAGCACAGAGGCAGCATGTGGCACTTCCCTTCTTGCCCACCCTGCCTTCCTGCACCATGACTGCCCCTGACAGTGATGCCCAGTGCTCCTTCTGGCCATGGTGCTGGCCCCAGCAGGCTCCCACTGCCCAAGTCCCAGGAGAGCCTTGCATCCACCAGTAGGGGCACAGCACCAGCTGCAGGAGGCTCTGGCTGAGCCCCTCCTCCTGCACTTCCCAATTCATCCTGCCTGCCCTGCCATCCACACAGTCCCTACCCACCGCCCACCCCCAGCACCACTCTCAGGCCAGGTACATGTTTGAAACAAAAAAACTTTATTTTCCTAACAACACCCACCCGCTTCCCTCTCCCCCTTCTCCCTCAATCAATACAGCCCCCTCCTGCCTCAGCCAACAGAGCCCCTGCACCACCCTCCCCACCCACCAGCAGCAAAAAACTCACCAGTAATGTGAAACGTACTTACAATGTGAGAACTACGTACATGTGAGAACTGTTTACAATGTCTCTGATTTTGGGGCCCAGAGTGGAGAACAATTGGGGGTGCCTAGGGGGCAGACCTCAGGTACAGGTGCACAGCACCCCAGCCACAGGCTGTTCCCCTGTGGGTTCAGGGGCTGTGGTGACCCCAGCGGGCAGTGGCCTCATACTGTGGCTATCTGAGACGGTGCTCCCCAAGGGCACCAGCTGCCTAGTGCAGTCCCAGTATCTCTGTGAAGCATGGTTGGGTCCTCACGTGCATGGTGAGGCAGGCCCAGGTGGGTGGCAGCAGGTGCAGGGTGCACACTAGGCCTGGGGATCTGGCTGGCAGGAGGAGCCAGAAAACCTACTCCCAGACTCAGGTGAGGGCCTTCTTCAGCCTAATCCTAACCCTAACCTGCTGCCGCAGTTCCAGACCCCACTCCCTGTCTCCACCTGCAGGCTAACCTGCCCAGCCCACAGTGCCCAGGCTCGGGATGTGTGGGGGTCCTGGACACCTGAAGAAGGGGCTGGCTGTGCCCCTGCCCTCCCTACAGGAGCTCTCCCCCATCATGTCACCATTGCACCTCAAACGTGACTCTGCTGCATGTTCCCTGGGTGGTGCATGATAAGCTGTTTGTGCAGGCTGAGGGGTGCCCAAGCCACTATACCCTGATGATGATGATCCTCCTGGTGCCCCAGACACACCTTTGCTCCAGGTACAGGACCCTGAGCTACAACAGCATGGGGGGCAAACCCATTTCATAGATTTCATAGACATTAGGGCTGGAAGGGACCTTGGAAGATCATTGAGTCCAGCCCCTTGGGGCAGGATGTCAGCTAGGGTCATAGGATCCCGGCAAAATAAGCATCCAGTTTGCTTTTGAAGGTGTTCAGTGTAGGTGCCTGAACCACCTCCGGTGGCAGGCTGTTCCAGACCTTGGTGGCTTGGACAGTAAAGAAATTCTTCCTTATGTCCAGCCTGAAACGGTCTTGTAGTAGTTTATGACCATTCGATCTAGTTATCATCCCTTGAGGCACTCTGGTGAACAAACTTTCCCCCAGATACTGGTGGTCATCCCTGATAAACTTGTAGGTGGCCATCAGATCACCCCTAAGCCTGCGTTTTTCCAGGCTAAAGAGCCCCAGGGCTCTTAGCCTGTCATTGTAGGGTCTGCTTCCCCGACCTCTGATCATGTGTGTGGCTCTTCTCTGGACTCTCTCAAGCTTCTCCACATCCTTTTTGAATTGTGGAGCCCAAAACTGGATACAGTACTCCAGCTGCAGCCTCACTAAGGCCAACTACAAGGGGAGAATGACGTGCCGGGATTTGCTTGATACGCATCTATGGATGCAAGCCAGCGCTTTGGTCACTTTACTAGCCGCAGCATCGCACCACAGGCTCATATTCATCTTGTGGTCAATGATGACCCCCAAGTCTCTTTCTTGCATAGTGCTAGCCAACATAGCACTGCCGAGCCTATAAGGATGCTATGGGTTTTTCTTCCCAAGATGGAGAACTTTGCATTTATCGGCGTTGAACACCATCAGATTCTCGTCTGCCCACTTGCTGATCCTGTTCAGGTCAGCCTGGATCACCCGCCTGTCTTCTAGTGTGGATGCTTTGCCCCAAAGTTTGGTGTCATCGGCGAACTTGGCCAGTCAGCTTCTGAATCCAGTGTCCACATCATTAATGAAGACGTTGAACAGTATGGGTCCAAGGACAGAGCCTTGGGGGATCCCACTGGTCACCAGACACCATGATGAGTGACTTCCATCAATTACTACCCTCTGGGTCTGAACTTGGAGCCAATTTTCCAGCCAGTGGATTGTGGAGGACTCAAGGCAACAATTGGTCAGTTTCTCCAAGAGGTGATCATGAGAAACCAGATCGAAGGCTTTTTTTGAAGTCAAGATATATGACATCAATCTCTTCTCCCTTGTCCAGGTGATAGGTCACCTAGTCATAGAAGGAAATGAGATTGGTCAAGCAAGACCT
>JAGPOW010003447.1:1037011-1108405 GCA_030014935.1 Caiman crocodilus | reverse complement strand
GTAGGTCTTTCTTTTTAGCCTCAGGAGGTCTGCTAGGTCCCTGGAGAGCCAGGGGGGCTGCTGTGCCCTCTTGCTGCCTTTCCTCCAAGATGGAATAGAATTAGTTTGTGCATTGAGGATCGCTCCCTTGAGGAGCAACCACTCTTCTTGAACTCCTCTCTGTGGTCATGGTCCCTTAGCCTCCTGAGCTTGTCAAAGCCGGCTTTCCTGAAGTCAAGGACTTCCATGTTGCTGACTGACTTGCCAGCTTTTCAGTGGATGGTGAAGGTGATCAGCTCATGGTCGCTGTCACCTAGCTTCCCATCGATCAACCCAGGATGCCCCACTTCTGCTGCCATCTGGAGAGCTCCCTGTAGCAGCCCTACACATGAATGCTGCATGCCCCCAGCAGCTGGGGAGGCATGGTGAGCTGTGGCAGGTAGTGGTGGTGCTGGTAGCAGCAAGAGCAAGGAGGCAGTAAGCATGGAGCTCCTGCAGGCAGTCGTGGTTGGTGATATTGGCAGCAGGGGGGTGGGGGGTGGTGAGCACTGACCAGCGGTTGGCGACCACCCACAGATGCCGCCAGCAGTGTCAGCGGTGGCCAGTGGTGATCATAGACCACCCACAGATGCTGCCAGGGATGTCAGTGGGGAGGAGGGGTCTGGTGAGTGGCGACAGCCCACAGGCGCCACAAGCAGTGTCAGCAGCGCCTTTTTGTAGGGTGTGCATAGCCATGCTCAGGGGGTGCACATGCATCCAGGTGCACCCTCTATGCATCACCAATGACCCTATTAATCCCTGCCCCCGACTGCCAAGGAGGACTCACTGCTGGCATTGACACCTTTCTTGGGGTGTGAGAGGCCCATGCTTCCCCAGCTGCAGGGACGTGGGCTGCTCAATAAAATTTTGAACGGTGTCCCACTTCTCTGCATGCTGTAGCAGGGGGAATCCAGGTCTAGGGGACTGCAGGCAGGCCAGGCAGGGAGCAGGGGCAGAGGCCAGGGCCAGGGGCAGGGGCAGGGATGGGAACTGGAAGAGCCCTCCCCCGAGTGTGGGACTTACCATATGTCCAGGGCTGGTGTGGCTGGCAGCTCAGCACAGGCCTCCCCGTCAGTGAGGTGGGGACTTTCCCAAACTTCCGGGGTGGGTGGGGTGGGCCACCCCCCACCCCCCCCCCCCCCCTTGGGGCAACCCCCGTCCCCCTCGGTACCCACCCCTGGGGGGTTGAGGCGTCCCCCCCCGTTCCCCCCCCCCCCCCCCCCCCCCGGCACTCCACCCCCAGATAGGAGCTGGCACTGCTGTCTGCCAGGAGTGACATTGCCAAATGCTCTTCATGGCAGGGTCTGGGGCTGTGACAAGGGTGAAGCAGCCACTGGCCAGGGCTCCCCGAGCTGCCAATAGATCCAGCTGGGCAGAAGGACAGGGCAGGACCCCTTCTCTAGCCACACATCGCTGGAGGCATAAGGGCAGGGTGGGAGCTAGGGTGGGCTGCCCCTGCTGGTGACACTTTCAGGAGTGTGGCCTGGGTTCACAGGGCACCAGAATGCAAGTCAGCTCCTGCATAAAGGCCATGGTCTTGTGGGCAGGACCAGACCAATAATTGTACTTGGTCACAGTAATCCACTCTGCCTGCAAGGCTTTGACCTTAATGAGGCACTGCTGCACCAACTGGGAGTGCCCTCACTCCTACATGCCATCCAACAGAACCTCATAAAAGTGAGTGTTCAAGCACCTGCCCCATGCAAACTGCCTCGGCATGTTGGCACTGCCCCAGAGCACCATGAAGTTGCCAACCTCCTCCCTGGTTCAGTTAGGGGCCTGGGCAGTAGGCACAGTGTGGCAGGCCAGTAGGGGGTGCTCCTGCGCTGAGCCACCCACCTCACTGTGCCTGACCACCTTCCAGGCTCCAAGTGCCTCCCTGGGGGCGCCTCACGTCTAGCTGACCCCCTTCCTGGAGCACACCTGCTGGCCTGGGGGTAGTGCTGCCACCACCCAGGTCTGGCCTGATCCTGGCACTGTGCCCCCTGGGAAACACAGGCCTAGTAGTCCTTGAGGGTACTCAAACCACTTCAAGAACTTGGGGTGCTTCCCTCAGTCTGAACCACAAATAGTGGTCTCCCTTAGTCAGCCAAACCAAGAGGACCCCAAGGTATAATCTTTACCTACTCCCAATAAGTGTCCCACACTAGGTATAGAGGAGAAATTTATTGGTTCCCAGGAGTAGGTTTGGAATATGGTACAGGGTAGAGCCACATGCACACCCCGCCATACATATGCACCCACGTCCCCACCTTCGCACTGCCATACACACAGACCCCCACACCACACCCTATCACATACCCCAGCTACCCTCCCATACACACATTCCCACACGAGCCCCATACCCACCCACACCCACATATCCACATACACACTCACATGCTCCACCCCATCTATCCACCCCTACAGACACACCCATATCCTCCCCCACAGCCTACTTACCCACACACCCACAGCCCCCCACAAACCTATACCCACCCCCAAAATATACAAGTGTAAAAAGTCATTTTAAGCTATTATATACAATCACCTGTATGTGCACTACACAAACACATGTAAACCAGGACAAAAATATTTTTTTAAATCAAATTAGTAAATGTTTTAGATGTTCACTTTTTAGAATATAATTTGGTATTTTCCTGGTTCTGAGATAGATTTCAGAGATTTCATAGATATTAGAGCTGGAAGGGACCTTGGAAGATTATCAAGTCCAGCCCCCTGCCCCAGGGGCAGGAATTCAGCTGGGGTCAAAGGATCCCAGCAAGATAAACGTCCAAATGTCTCTTAAAGGAGTCCAGAGTAGGTGCTTGCACCACCTCCGGAGGCAGTCTGTTCCAGGCCTTGGGGGCTCAGACAGTAAAGAAGCTCTTCCTTATGTCTAGCCTGAAGTGGTATTGGAGGAGTTTGTGACCATTTGACTTTGTCATCCCTTGGAGCACTCTGGTGAACAGGTGTTCCCCCAGATCCTGATGTACACGCCTTATATACTTTTAGGCAGCCACCAGGTCCCCCCTGCGCTTGTCCAGGCTGAAGAATCCCATGGCTCTCAGCCTCTCTTCATAAGGCCTGTTCCCTCTGATCATGCGCGTGGCTCTCCTCTGGCAAAACCCCTCGCTGAAAGGAGTACTTTCAGGGACAAGGGGAGGGATTTCTGGTGGTAAAGTTAGGGGGTCAGGGGTGGGGCTTTCAGTCACAAGATGGCAACCAGGGGGCAGAGCACTTGCCAAGGGTGGGGCTACCCATGCAGCCCTTGACAGCTTGCCAAAACTGGGTAAGCAGCCCCCTGCCCAAAATAATTGCCCACCCCTGCATTAACCCATACTGTGTAGATGCACCCATTGTTTAAATAAAGCTCTTTGGTTGCATTTTCATTACACCCATCTAGGTAGTTCTCTACTGAGACTAGAGTAAATGCTGAGTAGGAAGTGATGGGTGCATTGCTATGCTGATAGAGATTAGGGCTGTGCAAAGCTTCAGTCCCTGATTCAATTCAGCAGAGATTCAGCCTGATTCAGTGGCTGAATCTCCGAATCCGAATTGAATCAGAGGACCTTTTAATCTCTCTGAATCAAATTGGAATGCTCCAAATTGATTCAGAGAGATTCAATTCAGAAAGATTCAGACATAGACAGTTTTAAATGTTTTTTCTACATACCCCTAGGTAGCAGGGGCTCATGACTGCTGGGGCACATGGAGTGTCCTGCAGAAGCACGGGGTAGGACCCAGCGCGCTTGACAGCAGACCTGAAAATGGACCAGAAGCACTTCTGGGTCCAGCGGGGAGCATGCTGGGGGGCTTCCCCATGCACCCCCAGCTTGGTGACTGGTGCCTTCTGGGTCTTGTGGGGGGCACCCAGGGTCCCCCTGTGACCGATCGCTGAGCCAGGGAGGCATGCGGGGGTGGGAGGCCCAGTGCACTCACCGGCAGACCCGGACATGGACTGGAAGTACTTCCAGTACACTTCTGGGTTCATCGTCGAACACATGGAGGGCCCCCCTGCACTTCTGTGGGATGCTTTGTGCACCCCAGCATCACAACATTCATGAGCCATGCCTGCTACCTCAAGGTATGTAGAAAAAACTTTTAAAGCTGTGCCTATGTTCAAATCACTGATTCTCCAAATCAGCATCGGATCTTAGATTTGGCCAAACTGAATCAGAGGCAATGATCTGAATCAATTAATCGAATCACTGTCTTTGATTAGGGCTGAGTCTGAATTGAATAGGGCCCGCTTTGTATACTTTTGCACATATAATATGCTGTATCCTAAAGCATGCTTTAGCTTATTCTTCTGCCCTCAGGCCTTTGGGGATGCTGCTCTGAAACATGCTTTGCCTGGCTGCTCCCAATTCACATGTACTAAAGTCAGAAATGAGGCAGTGAAGCCATGCATGGAGCTCCTTCACTGTCACTGTCTAGCAAAGTGGGGACAGAAATCTAAAAAGCAGTCAGAGAAGGTCCCGCCCTGGAACACCTAGTTCAGTCCATGTGGCATGAGAAATGGGTAGCATTTCCAAGAGCACCATGGAAGTAATCCACATGTACTTAAACGTTAAAGTCTTCTTTCTTACTCAACAGATCTGTATTATATTACAGTATTTGCAGTCAAATATTCTTGCTTTAGTTACTATAGTAAGTATTTGGGGTTTTAAAATCTGTTTTCTATTCCTGTTTGCCCAGCAAAGCTGAGACAGTTACTGGAGAAATATTTGGATTCTGTTCTGGTTCATGTATTATTGTAAATTAAATCTTTCCATACAACCTTTCTTCCTGAATATGCCCTTAAAAAAGCACCCTGTTTAACTCTCAGGTATCAGACTTAGTTTGCAGGGCTAAGAGAAAGTTCTTCTCTCATGTAAAAGGAGCACAGTTTTCCTGATGCTGCTGACAGGCATTGGGCAAAGAACTCTAAAACATCACATTAGATGTGGCAGGCTTGCCGGCAGCAGCCCAGTTCACCAGCATGAAAAGGACTCAGAGCAGTTGGTGGAGCATTCCCCACCAATCAGGAAAGGCCCCTACCCAGAGATGAGGTGAAAAAGACAGACCAGAGTGGGGACTAACCCTGTCTCTCTCTGACTGGTCCATTTCCAAGCTGGGGGCAGAGCTTTCAAACAGGACAAAAAGACAGCATGCCCAGCATGTGGGCAGCTTCGATGAGGGGCAGCGAAGAGGACTGAGAAGAGCTGGTTGAGCTGACCAGTGGGGCGGACTGGTTGCCCCAAAAGTGCCTGGAAGATGCCTTGCCAGATGGGGAGTGGCAAGCGGTGGCATCCCGAGCCCCGCACCATGAAGGGAGCGTGGTGACAGTGCACAGGTCAGTGCACAGAGGATCTGGGAGTGGAACAACACCCCGGTGCTGCACACGACACCTTGGGTCTCCAACCTCTGCATGAGGCAGGGCAGATGGTTCACAGGTCAGTGCACAGAGCGTGTGGGAGCAGACTGAGACCCTGGCACTGCACAAGATAGCTCAGGTCTTCAACCCCTGCACAAGGCAGGGCAGATGGTGCACAGAAGTGCCCAGGGCTGAGAGCAGGCCATTGGTGTACACAATAGTGCACAGGGCCGGAAGCGGACCCATAGGCAAGGAAAGCTCCATAGGCAGCTGAGGATCCCCCTCACCTACCCTGCAGAGATTGGAGACGCATCGCCTTGAGAGATGAGGAGAGCCTCATCAAGCCCTGGAAGTCATGAGTTGCCCGAGAAGGGGATTCCCCCAGGGAAGGAAGGCCCTCCTGTCTGTGGCGGGTGGCCGAGGGAAAGCACCTGAGGGAAGGAGTGTTCCTGGATTGCGGCCCAGCCAACGGCATTATTTAAGCAAGGTTAAGGGCACTGCTGAGATACAGGGGGTGTCCCTTTTCTCTCCTTTGCCCCCCGGGGTGGGGAAGTCACTTCTTCCAGGCAAAACACAGTTACACCAGTGCAGCTGGCTGCCCCTTTCATTTTCTCTAGGCTTTGCACCTCATGATTAGTAAACCCTGCACTTTACTATTTCTAAACTCAGTGCCTCATTCTCTGTAAACTCTGTGTCTTATTAGTGTATAAGATTATTTGGTGTTTGGTGAAACCCCTGTTTGAATACCTAATCACTAACTTGCTGGTTGAAAAGTGGTTTCAGGGCCAATAGAGTGTGATTGCATATATATATATTGCACATAGTTCATGCATTTTGTGTGTGTGTGTATATTAAAATTGTAGCTTTTGTATCTTATTAAATTGTATATAGTTAAGGTTCATCACATGTCCTGGCTCTGCTGTATAGGGAGAGTAGGGGAGCTGTGCACAGCCAAGCAGCTGTGCCCCCACAGTACACCTGCACCCGCTAACATCCCTTCATTTGGAGAGGGAGTACATAACCAAGTACCACCCAGGTTACATAGAGAATGACCAGACTGGTATCTGATTGTCTCTTTTATTGGACCAACTTCATAGTGGGGAGAAATTCTAGACAAACTTTTTGAGCACAAAATGCCTTTCCTTGAGGACACTTTGTTCCCAAAAGCTTCTCTAACATCTCTCCTAACTGCAAAATTCATCCTAAAAAAAGATTATATCAAGCAAATCTTGCCTCTTGGATTTTCCACTGGACCCTCGGGGCTACAACACCACTACAACATCACTATTTTCACAGAATCCCTTTTCAGAGAAGAACTGCATTTCAAAGCAAGAGACCCAGTGGGGAAAAGAAATAAAAGGTGAAGAATAATTAGGGCAGAAAATTATTTCTAGTGAATATAGTAAAAAAACACAATCTGAATAATTTTATTTAGAGGGTCAACTATTATACCACGAGTCAAAAGTTTACTTCAGTGGTACTACTCTAAGCATGTTGCTTCAGGCTCTTGAATTTCTGTATCTCTACTGCATCTTAGTGTTAGTCCCAATTTGAACCTGCAGAGCAATCAATCTTCTCCTGTAAGCCTTAGCTCCAGTCAATGCTTATAAGCAATTTCTCCAATACCTGCAGGCTTATTATCCATTACTTCAAGTGGTATCTAAATAACCACTGATTCTGGGTGGGACATTCTATAGTACTCAATTGGAAGTACACAATGTTGACTTAATGGTTTTCTCTGAAATCGATGGTAAAACTTCCATTGGCATCAGTGGAAACTAAGGACTTGTGTATACCACCTCTGGATCCTTGGCCCAGAAGCACAGCTTTCCCACTTGTTCCTGTTTAGTAAGCCAAACTCTCAGAACTTCAGCAGTATAGCTGGTTTAAAATGGCCCTGCACACACATCCCAGTGCTGCTCTCAGGATCTCTGTCTTAGGCAATGTTCTTACCCTGTGCACAGAACAAACCTAGGCTGACAACACTGCTTTGTTGTGTACTGCACAGGAGTGGGGCAGGAAGGTTGCTCAACAATGGTTTCAGAACTCTCACCCTGTGTATATATACACTGAAAAGCATGGGATAGGTTGGATATAGCTGAGATCCATTCACCTCAGGAGGGCAAAGGTGGCCTCCTGCCTCCTACATGCAGCTACATTCTCTCTGTCGCCATCCAGAACTTTGTTATGGAGCTGCCACACTCTGGCAAATCTGTCCATAGGGACTATTGGGGCTGGAGTAGCTACCCTTGAACTCCCTCGAACCTGTACAATTCTACAAACTCAGCCAGCTTGGAGAGTCCATAGAGAACAGTTGAAAAATCTACTGAAAAAAATAATGGCCTAATATGACATGTAAGTAACATGGCCCACATTTTTCACTATTACTTACCTGGAGGATTATGTTGCTTACCAAGTAGCTCTGCAACTAGTGACAAACACATCTTGCACTTTGACCGGAAAGCCTTTGTACCAAAATACACGCAGCTACATCACAGGAGTTGATAGTTAATTATCAAGCATGGGTAGCTGTTGGATAAACCTGAACTATGGACACAAGCAGCAAGTAGTTCTTTAACACAAGCAACCCCTTTAAAGAATCTGCAAGATTGTCAGAAAAAATTGTTTAATCTTCTCATAGAAATCTCTTCATGTACAGCAGTTTCTTTTTTTACAGAGGCCATGGGTGGTGGTTGCTTAAGACAGACTTAGCTGCATACAGAAATATGCATTCACCTGATTGGACAGTGCTGCTTTGCAGTCTGCTTTGTAAATAGTCATCATAAATAATAAATAAACATTGTGCTAATTAAATGAACTGTTTTAAGATGCTTTGGAGGAAGCCTCCACTTTAATATAAAAGAGACTCTCAGCCTGACACCACATTTCAAATAAATCCAAGCCACTGCAGTGTCTTAAAATAAAGATCAAATATTGAGTTGTCACCTTGACAGTCTGGGGACAGAGGGCCAGATTTTCAAAGGCATAAGTGGAAATTAGGCACCTCAGTTACATTGACTTCTAAGGAAAGATGAGTCTTAAAAAAACACCCCCATGAAGTATGGCTGGGATTATTCACTCCAATTATAAGGGCTATTCCAACACCCATTAGAAAGCCTCCCATTGACTTCAACGGGTTTGGGACCAGGGCTCTAGTGAATGACAAGAAAGAATTTACAAGCAAATCTCATTATAAAAAGTATTAGGTAGTGTCCTAACGTTCCACATAAAACAGGGCCCTATTTATGAAAATATAGAATAAGAGGCAGTTCCTCTCCCAAGGATTTTATCACTTTAGCTAAGAACCTGAGCCAGTAAGCAGGTACAACCACCAGGCAAATGGCATGTGGAAAAACAGATGAGGCAGGAGGAGCATAAGATCTATTACTTTTTAATAATCCTTTTGGTTCATTTAATAATTAAATCGCATTTGAATTAAAATATGTACACCATTCCTCTCCCGTGAAAGTCTCCTTTTCTTGTGAGGTCAAGTACCAGGCTTTTTCTGAGTCCTCTATCACACACCAAGCCTCTTGTTGGGAAGTCACATTAAAACAGCAACTTCTATTAAGAAACTGTTACTAATTAGAGATAGGATAAAACTGTGACAGTGATATCAGAGTTAGAAAATTCACATGTTAATAATGTGCATTGCTAATGCTTCTTTATTGCAGGGGAAGTTTGAAAGATGCCAAAGGGACTTACAACACACAACTGCCACTGAGAGCCAATAGGAATCCTGTTCCTGAAAGCTTTAGGTCTTTCTGGAAATCTCACCTTCCATCTATGAATGACTGTGTCCAATATTTATAAAGCGTTACTAAGGTGGTTTTTTTAAGTTAAGATTTTCAAAGGTGCCTGTGAGAGTTAGATGCACAGATACCATGGGAATATGGGAACCATGCATCTAATTCCTCTTGGTGGTTATGGAAATCTCCACCTCAAAATCATAGGGAAAAAAAAGGCTAAAGTGGAAATCAAAAGGTCATCTAGTCCAATCCCCTATTATGGCAGGACCATCTCTTAATGGAGATGGTCTACTTTAAATGATCCTGGACAAATGTTTGTCAAACATGCACTTAAAAGCTTCCCGTGATGGGCATTCCACAAGCTGTCTAGATAATCTGTCCACCCAATACCTTCTAAGCCAGCCGACTCATCCAACAGACTTAGTGATCCAAAGATGTGCAATTTATATGGCCCCTTATTGAAAAGTACTCTTTTACTGACACACCATGCTGTATACAATCCCATAACTACATCACATTATATACTATATAGTGTGCATAATATATATATATCGTTGAGCATTGCAACTCTATTTGGTGCCAGGTGGGATGCAAAATACAGACAGTCCTTGCCCCAACAAGGTATATAAAGGCAACAAAAATGGTGAGAGTGCTGGGGAAATGACTTATGGGGAAAGACTGAGGAAACTGGGCTTATTTATTCTAGAGAAGAGGAGACTGAGAGGGGATGTAACAGCCTTCAACTACCTAAAGGGAAGTTTGAAAGAGGATGAAGTCAAACTGTTCTCAGTGGTAGTAGATGACAGAACAAGGAACAAAAGTCTCAAGTTGCAGCAATCAAAGTTTAGGTTAGGTATTAGGAGAAATGTTCTCACTAAAAGGGTAGTAAAACACTGGAACATATTACCCAGTGGGGTGGCAGAATCTCCATCCTTGGAAGTTTTTAAGACCCGGCTAGACAAATCTTTGGCTAGGATGATCTTGGGGATGGTCCTGCTTTCAGCAGGCGGTTGGGCTAGATGACCTCCTGAGTTCCCCCCCAGCCCTAATTTTCTATTATTCTATATAATCTGCTACATAGATACCAAAATCATGGAATTTTGTTTGTACAAATATTTAATAGATAGAAAGATATTTAATAACAAACTGTCAAAATATGTATGGACTCGATAGAGCAAAAGAGCTTTATTTAAATTTTTTAAAAGCAAGAAAATCCAACGTAACATACCCCTGCATTATTCTATTACCACTGAGGCCATATGCTGACATTGGTCTGTGCTGGGAACTCTGCTTGGCAAAATAGGAACCATGGCCAGGCCCCAAATCTGTGTGCTGCCTTAAGGGCAAACCTTACCCGGTGATACTGCAAGCACAGACCTCAAACCACAAGGAGCTCTTCAAGCAGTCACCTGCGACTGTTTGCAAATGGTTATCAATAGGGGTTCTTTTTTGTTACCTGCATGCAATGCATATATCCTTCTGACAGTCATGAATAACACAACGCATGCAACCCACTTGTGCAATACATGCAACCCCATGCTATTGCTATCTGTTCTTTTCAACTGTATGTGTCCACTTTCACCTGGTAAGTTGGGCCAGTGGCAAATGGGGAGCTGTGTAATGTTGCCTCTTTGTCAAGGAGACCAGGAGTGAAGAATAAGAGATACCCCAGCCTGCTCTATTTTAAAATATCATTATGTTTAACGCTAGATGCCCCTACAAGAGACAAGGTAATTTTGTAAATAGGGTGCATATGGTATTTTGTAAGTAGGGTGGATGTATGGAGTCAGGAAATTCAGCTCTATCCTGACCTATCATGTAGCCTTGGGTCACTTCACTTCTGTTTCCTATCTGTCCCTTGTTTATTTGGACTAAAGGAAAGAGTCTGTCTCATACTAGACAAATGTACAGTATCTGCTAAAATGGGCCTCTGAACATGGGTGGTCTCCTAAATATTATTGTAAATAAAGTGATAGGGTGCATCTAAATATGCTATTAATGCACATGAATAAATTCCAGCCTATTTCTTTCTGGAGTGTATTGCTCCCGGGTACACCATTTGCATATGCGCCCAGGACCGCAGCATGTTGAACCAGGGTGGCGTAGCCTTGGCTGGCAGAGGGCCCAGAGGCTCTTTAATGTCTATGAAACCTATTAAACACGCTGCAGAGGGGTTTCAGTAGGGTAGTTCTTGTATACTGTCCTACAGTGGAATTAATTAGTTTACTATGGCCTTAGTTTTCTGAGGTTTACTGTAGTTTACATGTAGATGGTGATGTTTTACTGCAAACCTAATTAGTCAGCTCCTCAATAAAGTGCACATGTAAGTGTGTCCGTAAAGAAGTATGTTTGTTCTCTTAATATATTTCCAATATCTCAGTGGTCCATAAATATTTTCAAGTCCAACCTTTTAGTTGTTTTCTATGGAAGTAATGGGAAATACTGAGAGCACAACAGATTCTGTGTCTACATGTTTTGAAAGCCAAAAATGATACTTTTTAGAGGAAGGCCAGTGTATTTTCAAACATAGGCAGACATGTCTGGCTTGAACACAAAACGTTATAGCTGAAATTGGTTTTAGCAATAATAATAGAAGAGCTATTAGTTTGATAAAATCATAGAAAGACTTTTTTATTTCATTAAATGAATTAAATTAAAAATCATGTATGCATATCTTGACCTGTAGACTCTCCAAGCAAATATCGGGTTAACTTCAACTCCTGTGACCCTGCCCTACTTTTTACTCAGTAAAATTTCCATTCACAACTCCTAAGGAGGAAGTTGGGACCTTAGGGTGTGACCCTTGTGACATACAGCAAGTCCTCCTGGATATTCAGCATGCCCAGGAAGTATGAGGTCTCAGGAAACAGTCTGAGTGAGGCCAGCAGGAGCTTCCAAGTGGCAAAAGAGGAAAAGGTTTGACATAATATCTCTGCATGGGTAGTAGCAGAAACGGTTACCTCTTACTGCAAATAGCTATGTATATACTGTCTTACATAAATGTACATAATGAAGAATTGCTTACATGCCACAAGCCTCAAGACCATAATCCTCTCCAAGATACACAACATTTTTTTTAGTTTACCTTCAATAAGTATTCCCTCATTGCGGAGAAAACCATTCCGTCTCCTCCAAGCATCCTCATTTCTGAGAAAGGTAGTCATATTCCCACAGCCCAGTCCTGCTCAACCACCTCCTATGGAGATCATGGGAAGAGAGGGGGCAACACCTCGTAGCATACTCTGAAGAGTGAGAAACCCAGACAGTGTTAGATACTGAGGGGGTACCTTCTAGGGTCAGTTCTGCTTGCTGAAAATACCCTTGTGCACCACCCCTGCGCCCTTTTAAACCAGGTGTTTAGTTTGAGTGCCCAGCTGACTGCAACTGTCATATTGTGAGCTGGAGGGATAGCTAACATTCAAAAAAAATTAGGACAGGGCCTCAGAGGCCAAACCCAATAGCAACAAGAAACCACTGCAGTCTGTAGTGCACAGGTTTTACATAACACAGCACTTACAAAGGAAGCCACCATGCTAGATGAAGATCCTAAGCAATCTGGCAATGTGTGAATGTGGCGAGGTCTTGTAAGACCACAATCTTTTCCCAATCACAGATAAAAATGTTAAAAGCTCTGTAATGTAATGCTGCTACCAAGCCATCCTAGAGTAGATATGTCTCTAATGTATTCCTGTGCTATCCACCTGAACAGCAAATGAAGAACATGTTTCCTTCATTGAAGGAATGATATAACCTAAGCTCTTTCCACAACCTACAAGCATCATTCTTGTATACAATGGTCATTGAGCTAGCACTCAGCCAAGTCCTAGCTGCAGTCAAGGGACTGGCTAGACTTTTTTGGTTGCTCAGCTGATGAAGTGAGCTCCAATTCATGAAAGCCTGTGTTATATACAGTGGCAGGTCTAAACAGGGTTCAGCGACATAGCTGCACCCCACCTTCATGACCACAACAGAAGGAACAGCCTCTGGGGACATTTTAATCCTTATGCTCAAAGGCATGTCCCCTTCCTTTCCATTCACCTTCCTGCTCCCACTTCCCCTCATCTCTCCGCTCCCCTCCATCTCCCACTTGCTGCTCTCCTCAATTTCTAGGAGGCAAGGGGAACTCCTGTCCTGCGTGGGGGATGTGCTCAATATGGGAAAGGAACAGTGGTGGGTATGTGGTTTTCCACTCCCTGCTTCATCTCCCCCATGTGTTTCTTGCCAGCCCAGGCATGAGCAGGCATGGGGAGGGGCAACCTACCCAACCATCACCACCACCCCTGACACTGTTCCAGATTGAGCCCAGCCCCCTGGTAGCTTATCTGGAGTGACTCTGGAGCTTCCCTCACTCCTGGGACTGTAGGGACAGAGGCCATGTACAAAAGTTACACTTATTGCATGGCAGGTGTGCAGAAAGTGCTCTACAGCTGCCATTTAACAGACAGTCAAGGCCCATAAAGTGCTATAAAAATTGCAGATCCCTCTCTGAGATAACTCTAAATGGACATGGTATCAGACTTCAGCACTGTAGGTTAAAGCATGGTAACAAACATCTGTAGCATATCTCATTCTGACTCATGGTAGGCCACTTTCTGTCAATATCCCATGGAATATTGCAGCACCTCACTAACCCCACCTTACAGAGGGTCAAGAGTCAACAAAGCCCCTGTTTCTGAGCCCCCAACTTTGTTTCCCCCAGCCAACTATAAGCCATTGTCTGGTATAATCACTCAATGTACAGATTCCATCTACACCATCTGGGCTTTTGTAAAGATTGCAGCTTTCGATTAAGAGTTGTACTGTTTGCTGGACACTGCATTCACATAGGAGGCTGTCCAAAATGTTCATTTTGTACAGTGTTGTTTTGAAGTGTCCATATCCAGATTTCGGTCTGTTCAGCTTGACCTATGCTTCTCCATCAAGGTCATGCCCAATGGGTGACTCATTTTGGTGTTGGTATAAAACGCTGTAGGAATAGATTTCAGACTGGATTGATCATTTCACTTCCATTCACCCCACCCCTTATCTAAATTTAGCACAACACACAAGGCCACAGTACCCAGCCTGCTGGGTTCTCCACAGGCCCAGAAACCTGGCAGAAGGGGAGTGATTAGGGTCTTTCTTACGTCACTTAGTCTAATGCCCTAAAATGCAGGGAGTACATCTGTGCAAGGTCTACAGTCTACTATGAGTCTCAGCACACAGTTAAGTACAGTGTTAAGCTTTTTAGTGCAACAACTTCTGGACCATACAGGAGCACAGCACTCTACTGGGGCATATAGCTCTCAGTACCCCATGTCATGCTTGCTAAATGTCTTAAGGTAGCTACCCATGCAGAGATTTTACTGCTGCCCTTCTGAATGTGATGTTTATAGGTGACGGAATGGTCTAATGTGACTCCTCGGTAAGTTGGGATATGCTCATAGGGAAGGATGTGGTTACGTACTCTGCTATTCAGCGTGGTCTTGGCTCTATGATTGTTCATGAGGAAGACTGATGGTACTGATTTATTGATGCTCCCCACTGACCTCATGCCACTTGAACACCCCTCCCCCTCCAACCCTGCCCCACTGGTCTGGAATAAGGGTATACCACCAGGCTTGGTTCCCGCTAATACTGTTGGGGTCTTGTGAGTCTGTGTTATATTGAGTGGGACCATAAATCTGGGGAATTGTCAACAGACCACCCTATCCCTCAAGGGCATGTTGCTTTCCTGAGAGAGGCCAGTGTGCTGACCTGCAGCCACCTGACACAAACCCTAGTCCAAACAGACCCTGATATATACACTGAAAGCTTTTTCAAGCACCACAGTTGAGGTATAACCAACAAGTGAATCTGCACTTCTTTGCTGGTGATTCTCTACAGATGTTTCATGGCATGGTTAGTGCCAGGTTGTGAGCAGCTGTGTGGATTCCAGCTCTGGGTGAAGGAAAGGGTCCAGACAAGGGACTCACCAGAGGTCTCTTGTTGTCTTCTTTGTCTACAAACTCTTCATTTGTGTGCAGAAGGCCCAGGTGTACAGCGAAGATGCTGGATGGGCAGGCTGATGTTGATCACCCCCTGGCATGGAAAGCCCCACTCCAGGGACTGCTCCCTAGGGTGACATTCCCAAGAGTCCCATCGGGGGAGGGATCTGGATGGTAGCCATGGGGGAACTCTTCACACTGCACATTGATTGGGAGATGCGGGGGGGGGGCACTGAGAGAGAAGAAATGGAGTGTGAGAGCCACTGACCCCTGGTCCAAGGAGCCAGGAAGGCACTTGGTGGGGCCTGCTCTGGGAAGCAGCAGTGCAGTGGTGGGGAGTGGGACCAGACCTGATGCCAGGGTTAGCATTGTTGGCCCTCAGCCCACCTTCCAGGGCCAACTCACTATGCCCAGCTGCTTGAGGTCACTGGTATAGATGCAGGGCCCCCAAAAGAACAGTCAGTGGGGGCAGGGGGACATCCCATCAACCCCACAAGGCCAGATTCCTGTGGGTTGGGGACCTATTGTGGGGAATGTCAGGCCCCTGGGCCTTGGTTCAAGCTCTAGAGCAGGCAGCATTGCACAGTTTTTCTTTATTATATCTGTGAAAAGTTTGGTGGCTGCAACATTTAATTAAACTGAAGGGCATCAGTTTTGTGTGCAGCATTTCCCCTGCTCTGCTACCCCAATTTTTCATGTTTGTTAAGCTGAGCCCCCTCAGCTGCCCAGCACCCTCCCTTCCTCAACAGCATAACCACCTGATGCAGGCAGGATCTTTCCCCACTCTCTCAATGTTAACTGAAAAGAAGCTTCCAAGTTCTGGAGCAGGCAACATTCCAGTTTTTCTTTATTAAATACAATAAGAGTTTGGCAGCTTCAGCATTTGATTAAAATGAGGCACTGAACTTCCCTGCACTGCATTCCCCGGGGCCCTGGTGTGTGCCTCTGAAGAGGCTTGGGGAGGGAATAAGAAAAGGGGACAGTGCCCAGACAGTGCCCAGGCAGCCACTGCCTGGACAGTGCCCAGGCAGTGGTTTTTAGCAGTGGTGCCTGTGTCATGAGAGCAGAGGAGCCATTGGCAGGAGACCCATGGCTCAGTGATAAGGCAGATCAAGATCAAAGATCTCAAAGATCTCTGGCCCTGTCCATCTGGGGTGGACTCCCATTCCCCATGGGTGAAGAAGCAGTCAGCCAGGCCTTTATGGATCTGAACAGCTTGCTGTGGTGTGAGGCTAGGGCCACACAGATCAGTGGGAGGCTCTCCCTCTCACCCATGCCTGCACAGCAAGTGCTCATGGTGCCAGGCCAGGTCCATGGTCCATAGTTGAAATGCTCCTTCCCTGATCAGGATTGGGGGGTGATGACATTACTGATGACAAAATCAGAGACCCCGGGACTGTAGTGTGACTGTAGTTCTCCATCACCCCAGGGAACAGGGAATTACACAAGAGGTGAGCATTGTCCTCATTGGGTGCATAAAAGTCAATGGCCCAGTTCTGTGGCCCAGTTCTGACCTGGATGCCTGGGTTCTGTGTGTGTGTGGGAAGGTGGGTAGCTGTGATGTTCTCACCAGCCAGTTAGGGGTGATTTGGCTATTTGGCTCTGCACAAGAGTCTTCAGAAGCCCAGGGAGCCCAAAGGGCATGCTGGGAAGCGTGTGAGAACCCTTCCCACACACACATCTGCTGTGGTCAGCCTGTGCAGGTAGGCTCCAAGCTCCCTGCCTTCCTCTCCCAAGGGCTAATATGTGTTCTGCTTCCTCACATCCTAACTGTGGATACTTAGAGTAAAGCTCAAAAGTTAGAGTGCTTCCACAGAGGGCTGCTTGAATGCCTTTACTTAGCCAGAGGCAGCAGCATGTGGTAGAGGAAGAAGGTTGAAAGGGGGAGGTACTTCTGAGCAGGGAGAAGGATTCTTACTTGCTTCAGGGACTTCAAAAGTCCCTGACTCCTGCTCCCATGGTGCAATTTGCCCACCTCAGGTGCAGGGGGGAGGAGAGACCTGGGAGCAGGGGGTGCACGCCTCTTTCTAAAATCTTGGATATGCTTTTGGAAATGTCTCTCTCTATTTTAGTTAGTCTACAGAGTGCAAACCTACCCTGCCTTCTGCTCAGCTGCACCATCACATTCACAGAACTAGAGGCACCTATACTTGTGCAGAGAAGCTGCTTGACACGGTGAAATTACAACACTTTGGAGCAGACTCAATGAACAGAGTCTTCTGGAATGTGATAATTACTGCACTCCAGCAGACCCCAATGTCACATGTAGCAGTGTCCCCACACTGAAAAATGGCGGTGGAGGTACTTTAACTAAAGCTCACTCAACAAGCTTTAGTTAAAGCGCCCCCACTGCCATTTTTCAGCACAGGGACCCTAATACACGTGATGCTCCAGGCGCTTTAATTAGAGTGACGCTCAGAGCCACTCTAATTAAAGCAACCCCTCCCCATTCCAATCCCACCTCCCAGACCACATCTATGAACACCCTAGGTGTCTGTTAAGGTTAATTTCATTCATCTTGCTTCACTGTCCCTGCTAATGTTTTCTTACCAGGCTTGATATTGCACGCTGGTGGCCTCAACCCTGGAGATCATTTAGGCAGATATTTAACTTAAAGCATGTGAGTAGTCCAGTTGCCTTCAAGGGGATCTCCTGATGTGTTTTGCTGAAGGCTAGAAAGTTTGCTAGATTGGGCCCAGATACACTCAGTATGGACAGGAGGCAGAACAGAATCCTGTATGGCTACGCATGAGAGTGCAGTTAACAAATGTTTTTGGAAAACAGTAAATTGGGTGGAACCTGTGGGGACTGAGTATAGCCGGATGGGGCCGCACCGATGGAGTGGAATTAAGCTCAGAAGCTTATTGGTTGAATTAAAAAAAACTTTACTTACAAACTGCAGTACAGGGACTCTCATCAATGCATGCAGTGTAGGTATGCTCCATACAAGTCGCGAAACTGGATGGCACACCGATACACCGATGTTTCCGAGCGTGCAGGGTACGAGGAATGTCAGGATAAATGGCGACGGGGAGCCGGTGGAGGGTGATCAGGCCTCCAAGTTCGCTCCAAGATGCATGTGGAACTCTCTTCCGACATACACGTGGAGTTCTCCAACTTAGGCGGAAACTTGCCCTAGCTTTTATACAGCTAACAAGCCAATTGTCAGCTGCCAAGTAGGAATAATTTATGATAAGCCAATCAGTAGCATGCATGCAAACAGTGTGATTGCAAACTTTGACGGGGATTGATCACTGCATCAAGGTTTTTCCCGCCATATCAAGGGACTTTTGCACCAAGTACTCGCGTTGTGCCAAGAATTCTGCTGTGCCGAGGCACTTCTAATCACTAAGCACAGACAGAGGCAAACTTATTCATAAAGCTGGTTGAATTTGACAAGTAGTTTTGGCTGTAGAAAAAAAATGGGAAGAGTCAAAATATTGTCATGACAGTTTTTAAACAAAACAACATTTTTGTTTTGTAACTTACTCATTTTTTTCTTAAAAAAAGAAAGTAAAACAAAGGTTGAATAAAATTGGATCTGAATAATTTTTTTCCCTTTTAGTTTTTTGGTACGGTCTCCAAACTGAAGGAATTGTTGTCAGAGGTTTCAGCAAAAGATCTGAGTCACAGGGTATTCCTTTCTGAGGCCTCTGAAAAGAAAGAAGTCAAGTTTAAAACCCTTACATTTACAGGGATAATATTACTTAACAAAAAACTGAAAATATTAATGAAATATTCTCCAAGACACCTCATGCCTTGAAACCAGATTGCTGGCACAAGCATTTTGGTTGTTCTGCATGTCCAGCAGACACTTGAGTCAACCAAAGGAGTAATAATTACACAAAAAGGCATTGGAGATCAGTGGGTACATCTCCACATCCTGTTAATGTGCCCCCAGACCCCTGCCAGCTTGGGCTGCTCCAATCAGGCTCCACATGCTGAGGAGCAGCTGGCTGAGGCAGAAGGGTGCTCCAGGATGGAGGATGCCTGCCTGCTAGCCTTGCATTGAAACACTTTGTGCCCAACCAGCTGGGGCAGCATCTACACATACACCACTGTGCACAAAAAACTCCACAGCATGGTAGAACTTGTATTTTACAAGTACTACTCTACTGCGGAGGTTATTAGTTTTGTGCACTCTAATAGAGGTGTGTGTGTAGATGCTGAGATGTTTACGCACAGTTAATTAGTCAACTGTGCAGTAAATGTCTCATGTAGACACACCCAGTGTGATTTAAAAATTGAGGTGCCTAGCTATTCTGAACAACAAGAAGCATTAGGCAGCCACTGATTCTCTATGCCTGGGATAGGCAACCCCTGGCACAGGTGCCATTAATGGCACTGGGGACATTTTTCCCAGGATGCCACAAGGCATGCAGGGAAATTGTTTAAATTTTTTTTAAATTGCTGCTCTGGGCTCTCCCATGCAGCCACAAGTCCCAGTGCCACGGCAGGCACCAGGCGGAGGCCAGAGAACGCAGGCAGGGTGGCTGCCTGTGTTCCACTGCCCCTGCCCCTTGCTCCCAGGCTGCACCCTCCAGCCTGGCTGGCCTCTGGAGGGAGCTGCGTGTGGACAGGGTTGGGGCTGGGGCTGGGGAAGGCGCTGTGCAGGGTTGCTGCCCTGGAGGCTTCCAGTGGGTGGTAGAGCCCTGGGCCCAGGCAGGCAGACACCCCCTCCCACCCACGGGGCAGGCAGCACTGGTGTGCCAAGTGCTAGGGCTGGGTGGCTGGGCCAGGATCTGGGGAGTGTAGAGGGAGGTGCTGTGGGCAAGCTAGCCCAGTCAGGCCATTAGGAAGGCAGCGGTTGGGCAGGAAGTGGGGGCTACCCTGGGGCTCTGGTGGGCTTAAGCTATGGTGGGCTGGCAGGCAGCAGCAGCACCCATGGTAGGACCTGGCCCAGTCTGCATAGCTCTGCAGGGGTGGGCTGCACGCACCCTGCATGCAAGGAGATACTGCCTGGCTGGGTAAGGATGCCAGGCTTGCGGGGCTTCCCTCTCCGGGATTGGCCTCCCTGCACACTGGGCACAATGCAAGCAGGGCAGAGCCATCTCTGGTGCATGGGCTAGGCTGCAAGAGACCTCTGCACCCTGAGAACAGCCACCACGGCTGCCCCAGCCTGCCCAGGCCCCGGGCTTGCCCACCCGCAGCTCCCCTCAAGGGGCCAGGGCTGGCGCAGGCACTGCACAGAGTCATTGTGCTGCAGGCTCCTGGCCGGCTTGGCCCGGAGCACCGTCTGCGGTGGCTGTTCCCAGAACATGGGGGAACAGCTTGAGGCTGCGGCTACCACTCATACTGTTCCTGGCACGCGCAGAGGCCAACAAGGAGCCCCCTGAGCCCAGAGTCCTGCCCCAGCCAGGCAGAGCCCCTTCGCGGGCAGGGTGGCTGTGCCCCATCCCCACAGAGCTGGGTGGGTGGGTTGGGCCCCACCTCCAGTGCTGCTGGGCCCCACCCACTGTGGCCCAAGTCTGGGAAGCCCTAGGACATCTGTGTTCCCCACCTGACCCCACTCTCTGCTGGCTGCAGCCTTCCCAAGGGCCTGGCCAGGCCAGCCTGCCTGCGGTGACCCCCCGGTGCCTGCTGCTCCCTGCTCCTCTCTCCCTCTTTTCCCCCTCTCATAACAGCATGCTTACCAAGAAAAAAAATCACGAGTACAAAGACAGGACATAAGTTTTATTTGTTATCACCAGGTTTTGAATTTAGAAAACCTGGTATTTACTGTAAAAATAAAAGCAACATTTATAATTATTATCTCTATTAAATATGCAGGGCATCCTGCCATGTACCCCCATCCTCCCCGCCCCAGTTTTGTTTTTGCTGTGTGCTGGCACTCTGGCACCTTACAAGGTAGACATTGTGGTTTTTTCAGTACTCTGGCCGAAAAACGTTGTCTACCCCTACTCTATGCAGTGGTCACCACTACCAGGGTGCGAATGGACTGTCTACTGTGCTGGCTTCTACAAGCAGGTTTTGATACCCGATGGGCTCCTCGGCCAGTCCTCACAAATAACATGTAGTCTTTAAGCAACAAATGAAATAGAAACAAACAAAACCAAACCTTCTGCCCTGTTCCCGGAGCCTTTTGGCCCTGGTCTCTTTTATAGCAAACTATTCTGCTCACAACTTTCTTTCTCCTTCTCGTCTGGGAGCTTTTTAAAGCTCTTAGCGGGACACTTCCTGCCTATCCAAATGCTCTGCGGCTTGAATCTTTCAACAGGCCTGACTGCTCCCTCTTAAAGGGACAGATTGTTCTGTTACGCAGGGTCACTTTGCACCAGCAGTGCTTTCTTTGAAACTGGTTCATGGCTTCTTCCCAGATGACTTCTGACAGTTCATTTTTGGTTCTCAGATACTGAGCACCAGTTCCCATGTACCTGGGTGGGTGGAGCTATGGTCTGCATGGGGCCATTGTGCTGGACTTATCCCATGTTCATGAAGTGTCAGAGCTGGGAGTTCCTGGCTCCCTGTCCCAAGGGTCCACTTAGGCAATAAGAATATAAATCACCTCCCCTGTGATCCTACATACCGTGCACAGCTGGTAACTCAACAGAATGCCTCTGCCCAATGTGATGGCTGCCGCAGTGCCCTGCATTGTACTGCACATGTTTCTAGGGAGGCTCTTCAAAGCAGAAGCAGCCTTGGGGCTTCATTTAACAGCCTGTCAATGACACATGAACAGTACAGATGCACATAAAGCACCATTAGCCAGCCAACCCCTGATCTTAGGAGTATTACAGTCACACCTAAAATGCTGACCTGGAGGTCCACAAATACTTGAGGACATGGACCAAGGCCAGTCCACATCAGAGACACCTGGAGGTAGAAGCCAACACAACTTAGCCTCACTCCTTGTTCCCCTCCCTCCTGCAAACAAAAAGGATGAGGCCAGACCAGGCTCATCCCTTTGCAGCTTCTGAGTTAACTGGCTCATATCAACTGACTTTGATTCTTTTTATATGAATAATTCCTACAAAGAACAGATTGACTCCCCCGCTGCCCCACTGCCTTGGCCTTCCTGGTGCCTCACACAGGAGAGTTCTAATGGATGCTCACAGCATCCAATTATTTGTATGTTCAAAGAAGGAAAAGTTATGATATTAGCACTGTCATGACCTTCAGAGAATGAGCCTAATTATTCCTGAAAAGGCAACTTAGTGCTGGGCAGCTGCTAATGAACATTGATAAAGAAAGAAAACACATCCAAATGCAAATGGGGACAGCAAGGTTGGTGGGTGTGTGGTGAAAATGAGCCTGTGCTGGCTGAAGAGTTATGGCCTTACTACTGCTGAACCTCAGTTCTGGGATTTCTCAGGTGCCTCCTATTTTTCCTTCCTCCACCTCCTCCTGACTCATTTACAAGCCATAAGGAAAGTGGCTATTCCAAGAGGCAGTGTTACAGGGCTGAAGAGCTGTTCATTCAAAGGCTCTGCTCCCACCCTTAGGGATGAAGTGTTGGTCACTAGAGATAGACTTAGGGCTGAATTGGGATAGAATCACCATCTGCAGCATTGTAAGCACATTGCCTTTGTTTCAGGCAATGTGAAAAACAAACTGCAGTGTCTCTGCAGAAAGGGACCGAATGAGAGCAGCCCTTGCGGCAAACTGGCACACCATCTCATTAGAAGACGCAGCTTTCCGCAGTGCCAGGCTCTGCTGCTCTAGGTCCCCAGAGGTCTCTGGCAAAGGGGGCAGCAATTGAGCAGAGCTGTAAATGAGGGCATGATTCCTGGTGGAGGAAGCTCTGTGAAATGAGGAGGTGGCTGAGAGGAGTAAAAAATCAGCACATCAAGGCTGTTCGGGTTAGAAAAACAGCAGTTGCTGATCCTTACATAGTCAACTACACTCTAGGAAGCAACCTCCCCTTATCCTGGAAAGCTATGATAATAATAACCTATAGCAATAGCACAGCCCTCCAAACTCACAAAGATAGTGATAATATAACATCCATAGCATCCTACGTGTTCCATTTGTCTGGAATTGGTATATTTTTGTGTGTGTGTGTAATGATACATACAGTACTGGTACAACAATGACCTCCGTCTGGCTCATCATCACCTAGCTCTCACCTCCTCACCCTGCCTTCTGGCCTTTCTGGATTTTTCCCCTCCATGGCTTTCTTGATGTTATAGTTTCATAGGGAGGATGCCCCCAGGAGGCAGTTGTGGGTTTGGGGGTAGGTCCTTGTCTGAACTAAGGCCCTTCCTGGCCTCAGCTCACTTGTAATCTGGATGGGTCCCACAGCCTGGGATCCACCGCACCAGACCCTAGGTTCTTGGGCTCTAGCTCTGGTCCTTCTGTGGGTTCTGGGTCACTTGGCCTGTAGACACATTCCCTGCAGGCATGGGGATAGGGATTATGTTTCCCAGAGTCCTGTTGCCAGATACCCAGTCCTCTGACACACCAAAGTCCTCCTTCCAAAATGTATTTCAGCTCCTGCCTGTACACAACACCCCAGGGTTGTGGACCCCAGGTGTGCTCTGAGCTGGGTATCCCTGCAGCACCCCAGGCCTCAGGTTTAAATGTAGATCAAAAGCATGAGGATCTTCTCTCTAAACACAAAGCTCACCAAACACAATTTTCTCCTGTCGAGGTTAATCTCATCCTGCAGTAGCACCAACACAGAGGTTAAAGGCACATAATTCTCACTACTCCAGGTGTAGGGCTCCTTCTGCCCTCCTGAGGCAGAGTCCTTCCTCTGTGGTCTTTCTAGGAGCTCTGTCTCCAAGGCACCTATGCCCAAACTGCCCCTTCTGGTCCTGATCCTGGGCTTATGAATCTGTCCTTAGTTTGCCTGACCTTCTAGCTCTACCTTCAAGCCTGCCAATCACTATCCGCACCTGGGGTGGGCAACCATTTTATTTAATGCTCCCTTTGCCAGTATGGGCATTTTTACACACGTAAGTGCCGCAGCACCAAATGCCTTGAAAAGTGCCTGGTACTGTTGTGGTTGTAGTTATATAAGTGGCAAAGTGCATGTCAGAGCTGAGAAAATTGCAGCAGAGCACTTCTGAACTCAAACACACCGGAGTGCTTGAGTTCAAGAGGGCACCGCCACTATTTTCTATGTGCCGATGTGCATTTCTCCACTTATACAACTGCACATGGTGCAGTGCAATTTGCCTCAGTGCATGTGTAGAGCAGACTCGATTAACTGAGTCTGCTCCAAAAAAGTGGTTTTGCACATCACGGGACAAAAAAGTATGTGTATAAATGTCCTATGAGTCTGTTCAGAGGAGCTAGACTGACTGGAGGGCCCCAGGCTCCCTCCAACCCACAGTTATGAGGCAAAGGCCCCATTACAGTGTGTATCTGTATGGATATATGTTCCACACAGAAATACCTTCGATAAATGAATGTTAATAAAAGTACAAATTTAAGCATTCAAGATATTAGAAACTGTCAGAAGTCAGTATGCCTATGCAGCCCTTATGTAGGCTCCTTGTGTGTATGGTACAGTCTCTCGTTATAACTCCATACTATTTTTAATACAGGCCTCCTGCCCCATCCAGCACCCAGGATGTACAGTGCTCATGAGGCCTAGTAAGGACATAATACTTTTACTGATATAAGTGATTGGAAACTGATCTATACCTGTGTTAGAACAGAATGGTGGCACACAAAGTCTGTTTTAAAAATGGTGGTCTAAGATTGTGTGCCCCCACCCCCCAAAGGGTGAATGTGTGTTCTGTTTGCTACTGATCTAAATTACTGCACTTATAGAAAACCACGTAACTTGAATCGATTCTGCCTTGAGCTTTTTGAATGTCTGTACCTAGCCTCAAGGAAGAACTACTCAATACTTGGTTTTATCTTCATTGTTCAGTGTGTGGTCCCAGTATTCATTTACTGCCCACTATTCAAAACTTGCTCTCAAGACAGAGCAATTAATTTTCTTGTGGCCTTTTCTAGGGTGCTTATCACTAGAGTATCTGAATGCTTCTCAAATAGAATTTATCTTCCCAACACTCTGTAGACATGAAAGAGTGGTACTGTCCCAGTTTTACATATGGGAAACTGAGATTAAGCTCAGAAGTAGGGCTAGCTGGAGCCTTGAATTCCTGAAATTTGGTTCCATCATTTCATTTTCCTCCCATTCCAAATCAGAAGAAAAAACTCAAAGGTTGAAAATCGCTACAGAACAAGTTTCCAACATTTTTCATTTTGCAGTTGTAGGATCAAATCCGTGCATTTGATTAAGGCCAAGGCTGCTCAATTGTACCATTGGCACAGGTCTGGAAAAAATAAGGAACCACCATTTCAGGAAAAATCTCACTTCTCCCCTGTAGGCCTAAATGAAAGGAAACAGAATCATAGAAAATTAGGGTTGAAGGAAGTCTCAGAAATTCATTGCTTCAACCCTCTGCTCAAAGCAAGACCACCCCTAACTAGATCATTCCACCCAAAGCTTTGTTGAGCTGGGCCTTAAAAACCTCCAAGGATGGAGATTTCACCATCTCTCTAGGAAACTTGTTCAACACCCTCCTAGTGAGAAAGTTTTTTCCTAATATCCAACCTAAACTTCCCTTGCTGCAACTTGAGACCATTGTTCCTTGTTCTATCATCTTCCATCACTGAGAACAGTCTAGCTCCATCCTCTTTCGAACCCCCCCTTCAGGTAGTTGAAGGCTGCTATTAAATCTCCTCTCAGGCTCTCTTCTCTAGATTAAATAAGCTCAATGCCCTCAGTCTTTCCTTAGAAGTCATGTCCCCAGCCCCCTCATCATTTTTGTTGCCTTCCGCTGGACTCTCTCCAATTTGTCCACATCCTCTCTATAGTGGGGAGCCCAAAACTGGACACAGTACTCCAGATGCGGCCTCACCAGTGCTGAATACAGGGAAATTATCACTTGCTTTGACCTACTGGCAGCACACTCATCAATGCAGCCCACTATGCCATTAGCCTTCTTGGCAACAAGGGCACATTGCTGGCTCATCTTCAGCTTATTGTCCACTGTAATTCCCAGGTCCTTTTCTGCAGAGCTGCTGCCCAGCCAGTCAGCCCCCAGCCTGTAGTGGTGCATAGGATTGTTTTGTCCTAAGTGCGGGACTTTGCACTTGTCCTTGTTAAACCCCATGAGATTTATTTTGACTCAATCCTCCAATTTATCTAGAACACTCTGAATCCTAGCACTACCCTCCAGTGGATCTACTACTCCCCCCAAGCTTGGTATCATCTGCAAACTTGTTGAGGGTATACTCTATGCCATCTTCCAGGTCATTGATGAAGACATTGAACAAAAGTGGCTCCAGGACCAGCCCCTGGGTCACTCCACTTGATATTGGCTGCCAACTAGACTTCAAGCCATTGTTTACTACTCGCCACGCCTGATGCTCCAGCTAGTTTTCTATCCACCTTATAGTCCATTCATCCGTTCTGTTCTTCCTTAGTTTGCCTGTAAGAATGCTGTGGGAGACTGCATCAAAAGCCTTGCTAAAATTAAAGTACACCACATTCACTCATCTCACCACATACATAGATGTAGTCATCTCGTCATAGAAGGCAATCAAGTTGGTCAGGCATGACTTGCCCCTGGTGAATCCATGCTGACTGTTCCTAATCACTTTGACTTCTCCAAGTGCTTAGAAATGGATTCCTTGATGATCTTTTCCATGACTTTTGTCCCAATCCTCCAATTTGACTGTCATTCTGAACCCTATCCCTACCCTCCAGTGTATCTATTACATCCCCCACCTTGGTGTCATCTGTGAATTTGTTGAGGGTGCAATCCATTCCATCTTCCAGATAGTTAATGAAGATATTGAACAAAACTGGCCCCAGCATCAACCCCTGGGGCACTCCACTTGATCCCAGCTGCCACTAGATATTGAGCCATTGATTACTACCTGTTGAACCCAACAATTCAGCCAACTTTCTATTCACCTTACAGTCTATTCATCCAGCCCACCCCTCCTCAGCTTGCTTGCAAGAATTCTGTGGGAAACAATATCAAACACCTTACTAAAGTCAAGGTATATTAAGTCCACTGCTTTCCCCACATCTGCAGAGCCAGTTATCTCATCCTAAAAGGTAATCAGGTGGGTCAGGCATGACTTGCCCCTGGTGAATCTGTGCTGACTGTTCCTAATCACCTTCTTCTCCTCCAAGTGCTTATAAATGGATTCTTTGAGGACCTGCTCCATGATTTTTCCAGGGACTAAGGTGAAGCTGACTGGTCTGTAGCTCTCTGGATCCTCTTTCTTCCCTTTCTTAAAGATGAGCACTATATTTGCCTTTTTCCAATCCTCTGGGACCTCCCCCAACCACCACAAGTTTTCAAAAACAATGGCCAGCGGCTCTGCAATTGGATCAGCCAACTCCCTCAGCACTCTGAGGTGCATTGCATCCAGACCCACGGACTTGTGCACAGCTAGCTTTTCTAAATAGTCCATAACCTGTTCTTTCACCAGTGAGAACTGCTGAGCTCCTCTGCAGACTGTGTTGCCCAGTGCAGTAGTCTGGGAGCTGACTTTGCACGTGAAGATTAAGGTAAAAAATGCATTGAGTATTTCAATGGTCAGGCACTCTGTGGAGATACAGTCTTGTCATGCACTAGAGCACAGCTGGGGTGGACCATGACTCCGCAGATATGGTGCATGGGTGGTCTGATCAACACTGTGAGCTCAGGGAGGAATAAGCATGTTCAATGAGGACTGACTTTCTATAAATTTTAGCTGATCAAAGCAAAGAAATTTCTGCTGAGTTTGTGCAAACTGAATGTTCAAAAATCTATCATTTGACCAAATGCAGGTAGATTTTTACAGACTGGCAAAAAGGACAATCCCATGACAATTTTCAAGGGTGTGCAATGGGATCCTCCACCCTCATTAAGTATATATAGAGAGGATACACCTTTGCAGCCTTTGTGGAGGGCCCTTGAAGACTACAGAGCCTGCCTATTTCCAGCTCCAGCTCCTGGGACTACATAAAAGGATAAAACAGAAAGGGAGATCAGTTGGGTCCAGGTGGATGAAATAAGAGCTCAAAGGCTGGAAAGCAATGCTGGACACTCTAGGTGCATCTACACAAGATGTTTACTGTAGAACTGCCTAATTAGCTCTACAATAAAGTCCCAGTATCTACACATGTGGCCTTATTAGGCCTCAGGAAACTAATTAACTTTTCTGTAGGTTACTACTTGTAAACACAGGTACTGTCCTATGGCAGTGTTCTTTAGTGTGCAGCCACATACATGTAGATGCTGATATAGCTGGCTGGGGCATGAGCATGCTTCAATGCGTGGGTTTCTGCCCAGCTAGCCCTGCACTGAAGTACCCTTGTGTCCTAGCCTGTCCCTCTGCAGCACATTAAGCCATGTCAGAGAAGCCCTGGGCTGGCAGGCTGACCCCCTGGCTCAGCATGATGAAGTTCCAGGTGCACGTGTAAGCATGGCGCCTAGGAGCAACAAATTCTGGCATGTAATGTGCCAGAGTTTATTGAATTGCATTGTCACATGTAGATGTGCCCTCTCAGTGGTAAAGCAGGAGTTTCTCTGAATAATAGTGCAGAAGACCTCAGGTGGTGAGAACCAAAGACTGCAACATGTAGCTACTTACCTACCACTAACACTTGTCTAGTTTTAAGTTTGTCATTGCACCTTGATATGACTTTGCTACATTACAAAGCTCTTTATTCTGTTTCCCATGGTTTTGCACTTACCAAACTTTACTTTCTCAATTTACTGTCTATAACCTATCTTATGACTGAAACTGTTAATATTTCCTATAATCCACGGAGAAGGAGGACTGGGTTTTCATGTTTATTTGGGGTTTTGTAGTTTTTTGATTTGGATTCCACTGGGGGGGGGTTTGCAATCAGGCCAAACTGAACTGAAAAGTCTGAAGAATATCAAGTAGACTTAGTTCAAGTTTCATGATGAAAGTCTGACTTAGATTTGACTCAAGATTTTTAGGGAGCTATGGGAATTTAACAGTCAGTTCCCACACTCACTAGGTGTATGTCTCCCATGGATGTTTTTGAAAACCACAGCCTTAATCATTCCTACAATATGTTGTTTGGGTATTTATTAGAGATAAAATTCTAGAGAACAAACAAAAGCAGCAATAATTTACAATGTTTTATTTAGACTATTTTCTTGTTTTATAAAGTCTAAATTGCATCTACCACAAGAAAGCTATCAAAAGCAATCATTACAGGCTGTTTTGAACTGGTTGACAAATTATAGATATTTTTCATGCAAAAGGTGAAAATCTTTTAAAAAATATTTCAAAATTTTACATGAGGATAAAAGGAAATGTACTTATCTTTAGCACTGCAGTTTACTATTTTTTGCCTTGAAAACCAAACCAAAATCAATTTCAGTTTTGAAAAACTAAATTAATTCGTTTTCACAATAAAAGTTAAAACTTCAAGAAGCAAAAAAAAATTATCTAGTTTTTATATAATCTGTTCTCTGTAAATGCCTATTTGCAGTAAAAAAAAGATAGCTTGCTTACTGTTGGATTGCAACTCCTGGCTGAGCCACTAGGTGGCACAGGGCTATGGAGTGCAGCAGAATTACATTCTGGGAAATCTAGCCAGAGTACACAGTAGAGAAGTCTGCAGTGACTTGATTGCTATACAGAAGTGTTAGAGCTAATCCATTGCCATCTGTCTTTATTTTGCTAACCCATTCAGTCAGATGCCACGTAACTGCATTCACAGCACACAAGCTGAGGAAAGCAGGGGCATGGCAGTTCTTGGATTACTGGCATGAAAAGAATCCTTTTGTTCAGAAGCCAGAAAGATTAGTTGCTGCCACTGCTGTGTCTGGTTTGTAGAATGAGAAAGAGAAGATGCAGCACTCTTGCTGCCATGACCACTTTTTCAGCAGCCCAGGTCTATATCTTCCCTCTTTTTATCTCTTTCTTTCTTTATCAGTTTGTTTTACCTGTATTTCTCTGCCTGATCCTTTCTGCTCTTTCCTCTTTCTCCCTCAGTTTATGTCTTCTCTGCGATGTTCCCTGGCTCCTTCCTCTCCTCTCTGTGATATCCCATCTTCCCTTCCCTAAGTTTTGGCTGGCATCTGGAAAGTTTGGAGCAGCACCACGCTCCTCCACTGAGGTGCTTTACCTGTGGCTCCTACTGTGAGTGAAATTGAGTAGGATCAGGTGATCCTAGTCTATTTCACTCACAGCAGGTTCTGGGGATAAAGCCCTTCAGTGCAAGGCTGCCACGCTATGCTTAATACTCTGAATGCTGGCACTAGTTTGGTGGATGCCGCTCGTCAAGGTGTGTTTGGGGAAGGAGGGCAGATGACTGATTGGTTTGTGCCCTGTGATCATGCGTCACTGAAGCCTACAGAGTCTCATGACCCACTTACCAATCCCCTGGCCACCTGCTAGCATTTCATGACCCACAGTTTGAGAATTATTTCTTTAACAGAAAAACCTCTAGATTCTTTAAATTCAAGAGCTGTGCACTGGAAGAAGTTGCCCTTCTTGTACCCTCTGCATTGTATCTATAGGCTTACCGCAGTGTCACCCACCATGTAACATGAAGGAAACCACTCTTCTATCAATTAAAAAAGGAAGGGCCATTGATAAACTCTTCCAATCTCTGTTACAGTGTATCTTACCACAGAGGAGCATGGTAGCAGCACTGCTATTTTAAAAACCCTACCTGAAAATGACCATTTAATGGGATTTATGTAAATATCCAATACCCTTGCAGTTTGGTCAGTATCTGAATTGACACATGAAAATACAGGCACAATCTGGTGGCAATCTTAACTCTGATCCACAGGACAGAAATGTCAATATATATAAGTATTGAGATAGATGGATGGATAGACAGATATAGCTATTCATCTACACATGATCTATATCTAGATATATGTGTATGTGTGAGGGGCAGGGGGAGAAACACTGATGATTATGTCATGTGGGACAGAGTTATACCAAAATCATAAATACATACTGTTTACTATAAAGTATACCCTGAATGCTACATATTGGGCTACACATGATGCTATATTGCTGTAGCAATGCACTGCGGCAACATAGATGCCATCCATGGGCATCTACACGTGACAAGCAGCTACTTCACCATAGCAATATATTCCCCTGGTATAGTGTGTTGCTACTGTGAAGTAGCTGCTAAAAATAACCATGCGCCATATGTATGGCGCAGTATGGACTATTACTGAACTGTGATTTAGTTCTTCCAAAAGGAAGTGCTAAATCATACACACACACACACACACACACACACACACACACACTTCCAAAAGGAAGTACTAAACCATGGTGCAGAAACAACATCGCCATAGTGACACATGTAGACGCACCCATTAAAACTATAAGTACCATGTATCTTATGGGTCAAAAAAGGAACACTGATGCTGTGAATCGCTCAGGATTAGCCATAGCACAGGCCCTCCCAGCAAGTGTTGAGATCCTCAACAGTTATGATCTGCAGCAGTGCCTGAAAATCTTCAGAAAGTGCTGAGTGCTTAGAATAGAAACTGGTCTGCCCCACTGTGACAGAGCACCTGAGGAGCTCTGTCACTTTAAAAGAACCAGAACCCAGTCACTGCCTTGTAGGGCAAGCAGGACACAGCTGGGGCTTGGTTGCCCTAGTAACCAGCTAATAAGATTAATTAAGAGGCACCTGCAGGCAGGCCAGAGAAAGTCAGCTGATGGGAAGAGGGGCAGGGCCTGAGGAATATAAAGCAGCTCCAGAGACTGGCTAGGCAGTCTGGCTGGGGAGCTGAGCAAAAAGGGGCTTTGCAAAGGGACCTGTGAGGTAGCAGCATCCTGTGGATATACTAGGCTCTCAGTCAGCTAAAGAGCATATATGTTTATGTATTTTGATTACAGTTTGAGCCTAGGGAGGCTCCAAAGACCTGGCCTAGTGGGGTAGGGTTTGTGCTTGAGCTTTTGATTTCAGGACACTGGACTGGTTGCTGAGGGATTTCTCTGTAGTGTCTGAAAGGAGCAAGAGGGCTCACAGCAGAGACTGTAGGAGCAAAAGGCCCAGAGATCTCAACTGGCCTGAGATGGAGCCAGGGCCTTGGAAGAGTAAGCCAAGGATCACTGACTGGCCACAGCCAAGGCACAGGGATTCTAGAAGCCCAATACTGATAGATACTCAGAGGTTTGGGGGCCTATAGAGGAGGTTAAGGAGTTCCTATAGCATCCAAAGGGGGTGCTGCAGCCTGACATAGAAGCCCAAGAAGGCAAGCCAAGAAGCTGAGAACCCTGAAGCTCAGTCCAGTCTGTGGCCTGGAGCTAGAGGGTTCGACTAGAGAAAAAACATGGAGGCTGAGAAGTGCTTCAACAATGTTAGGCTCATTCTTAGACCCTCAGGTGCCTTCATCCTAATAAATCTTAACACCAAAGGTGTAGCAGGTGAGAATTGAAGTGAGAGGGCACCTGAAGAGCAAAAGCCAGAGCAGGAGTTGCATGGCCACCAGAGGGCATTATGGCTGCTTCTGGAACCCCATCCTGGTACACCCACTCACAAGGTTACTACCTTACTTTCCCTTAAAGTGAGTGTTATTTTCACGATAATTTTCCTAGAGATTTCACCATTCTTGGTGCATAGTTATGACCTCATGGCATTGCTGTGAGCTGAAGGAGTATTTGTTCATGTAGAGATGGGTAGAAACAGCCAGTTTGCTGTTGAGAGAAGGCTTTGATCTCTAAGTCCAGATTTCTAGAGCATCCAGCCCTGTTGCACTTCCTCAGGCAGACAACCAGAAGGGCTGTTTGAGCTAAATGGGACTCTTCAGAAGCAAATAAAAAAGCATAATAGCTGAGAAACTAGAATATTGACTCCATTTGGATCAGTGGCTAAATTCCCATTGATTTTAGAGGGCCTAGATTATCACCCCATGATTGTTAGTTGTGACTCTTGATTAAGCATCCTATTCGATTTTGGTGCCCTGCTAGAGACATCTAACAGGGCCCCCCCTTTTCCAAAGGTGGGTGCTAAGCACTTCCTTGAGAGCAAGTCCATTTACAGCATCTTGGTGTGGGTTCCACAGCTCACTAGTTGCTTTGAGAATATTGGTTGTGTAACAAGCCAGACCCTATCCTTTATGTGCCCCCACGAGAATCAATGGTCCATATCACAGGTGAACCTGGCTCTCAACCTATAATTTCTACATGTAGCTTTAAAAGACTTTCAAAGACACCACTCCATGGTGGAGGTGAGTTTGTTTCCATAATGTATCTGACTATTTATAGGCCAGGCTGGGTCATCCTGCCTGCAGCCTTCTGTTTCAAAGCATCCTCACTTGCTAGAGCCCAGGAGATAGTAATTGCTATCCAATAGCTCTCAACCTTTGCAGGACCCATGCTCAGGAAAAACCTACATGCTCCCTCCCTCAGCAGCAACAAGCATCATCATTACAATGTTCACATACATCCAGGACTGAGCATTATAGGCCCAGTCCTACAAATCCTGGTTCACAACAGGATCAGGCCTATGGTTGGTCCTGTAAACATACCTCACATCTGCTTGTACATGAAGGATTTCACTGTGCTCCGTGATTCAGCAATAATGCTTTGGGTAGTTAACATTTCATTATCATTTTTAAAAGCTAAGTGGCTTTCACCACCTGAGAAGTATATTAATGGCCCCAGTAAAACACTCCCCCGAGTGCCTTAATGCTTCTGTAATATCGATTTGTCCTTCCACCCCCTACCCCCCTCCTTCTCTCTTTCTTTTTGGAAGGATTTTTTTTTCTCTCCCTGCATGTATTCCCCCATTATGAAAAATACACACTCATTTATACAGTGCAGACAGGAGGGAATAATGCTCTAACTAATATTACTGCTGATTCTTCCCCTCCTCACTCACATATTATTCCCCACAGCAGACAGACAAGAGGCAGATGGTGACAAATTTCTTTCCGACCCCCTGCAGATGATCAGCTTATAACCTGGAGCACAAGGGGGTTTCTGTTATCCTTTGGGAACACTTTTGTCCTAACTTCCTAGCTGAACGTGGCTGTTTGTGCTCTATGTGCTGCTGTCTGTGCTTTGCCCCCCCACCCTCCCAACTCCCCTGGCTCTGCCAATCCCATTGGACTGTGCTAGCCATTTCCCAGAATGGTAAGTTTCACAGATATGCTGTACACACTGCACTTTTCAATATCAGCTTGATGCCCAGGCTGCTTCTGCAGAGATAACCTGGGAGCAGTTTACCCCTGTGCCAGTGCAAACCTCAGCAAAGGGACACAGAGAGAGTGTTGAGAGCACCTCTCAGTGCAGGGCTGACCTAACTTTCACCCTGATGACTACCTAACCAGGGTCCTTGTGGAAATGGTCACTAGTGACCAGTGCAGGCTTATCTACCCGAGCAGGTCCTGTCACCTGGGGGAAGCTTGTCCTACCCAGGTCCTATAGGCAAGCTCCAAGCTTGGAAATATGGCGGTGAGGCCTACCTAGGCTCATCCCTGAGCTAACTGTTGATCACACAGTCTCTGGCAGACCTGATGCTTGGAGTGTGCCTGCAGACTCTGATAGGTGGGACATGGGGAAAGCATGCTTGAGGCTCCTGGTCCTGGGACCCAGGGTTCCCTGAAGGGGCACAGAACAACTCTACTGCAGGTCTGCCCTACCCATGAGCCCTTGTGCCTCTGACATGCTTCCTCCTGCCTCCAGTCCAACCTCTGTACCTTAAAGCTATTGCTCTTGAGGCTGCAGTTTTGTTCACCAGCTCTGCACCTGGCATATAGGTGTCCTGCATCCGTGTTCTACAGCCCTTCTGCATGGGCTGAAAGGCAGCTGGGGTTCTGATGCAGAGTAATGAGCACTACAGGCTTCCACCACCCTGTCCAGTCAATAACACGACCTCAATTTTCTTTGAACAGATGCAGGCCAAAAGGAAGGTGTCAAGGAGTCCATGGCCCAACCTGCTTAAATTGTCCTTTATTTAAGGTTACCTTCATCCTTGGTCCTCTATACTACTATCCTACCCTTCTTTAAACATTTCCTGCTTTCCATGTTCTTAATGAACAAACCAATAATCACCATTAGCTCAGGGGCTTGTCATCCCTATGATCAATCTCTCGCCAATGTATCCTGCCTTCTCCTCCTACAAGAGGCAACCCATCTTACAACTGCCCCTCAATAGCAGTCACTGCCACTCATTCATTAGATTAGGAGTCAGTTTGGGCAGGGTGGTTGCTAGCATCACAACAGAAGGCAAGCTAGCAGAGAACTGCTCTTCACCAGGACCATGCTCCCACTAACTGAATCTTCCCCTTTTGATCAAATTACTGCTTTCATCCTCCTAACCAGAGCACAGAGGAGCTATTTCCCAGAAGAACAGTGGCTGCTACCTTGGCTCTGAAAAGTGACTGTAAAAGTGGAATTGTTTCCATTTTCCTGGCTCCTGGAGACCACAGACTGGACTTGCTCCATTCACAAATCCAAATGTACATATTCTAAACCCCATTTCAGCAAGGAACTCAAACACATACTCCATGCATGATAACATTGTTAGGGTTCCATTGATTACAATAATAATCCTTCTCAATTTAACTATGCAGTTGAAACCCTGAATGAATCAGGGCCTGGTTGGCCATTATTGAATTTGAAAGTCAAGCTGGACTCTTTCATTCTTATCTATCATCTTATGTGTGAGCAAACGTCCAACTATACACTTGGTGGCCCCAGTGCTGCCACCAGTCCTGTCAGTGGAGTTGAAAGAGGAGGCCCTATGGTAACCTATGGCCTACAGCAACACTGGGAATCAGTGGCACACAGTTCAACCCAGTACACTGTCCTTTTCTGTGCTTTGCCATGCCACTGAAACCTCTTATAGAGCCACCTGAAGCACCCCCACCACCCTCTCACTGTCGCTACCAAATTCAGCCCTCCCCACTGCTTTTCGGCACAGGGATCAGTAAAGCATGGCAGAGGTGGTGGTGCATGGTGGAGGTGGCAGCAAATGTTGTGAGTGCTGTGGAGGTGGGTGTTGCAGAGAGAGGCAGCAACAGCCCAAGGCAGTAGGAATCCACAGCTTTAAAACACAACTGACCCCTTGCACTAAGACAGCAATGTTCAATGTTTTGGCCTTGTGGAATGGATAAATTGGATGGGGCCAGTCTGTGGGCTGCATTGTCTGATGCCAGGATTGGGCTCACACACCTGGATCTACTCTGTATGATGCCTGCCCAGACCCCACACAACAGGATTGGGCTCCATGCTGTCCCCACCTAGCCCCCACACTGTAGGATTAGGCCCAGGGACCCATGTCACCACCACCCAGCTCTGAATGCCAGGATTGGGCTCTAAGTTCCCATGCCACTCCTGTTCAGCCCCTTGCACTAGGATCATGCCCCACACACCCAATCTAGCACACCTCCAGGGCTCCCCATAGACCCGTGGGGAGCCCTGTAGGTCAGAAGACATGGTGCTAAGGACTGGATTTGGTCTGTGGGCTGGGGGATGAGCACTTCTGCTCTAAGGGAGTATAATTCTGTTGCTGGAAAAATGGATCTAGCCCCTGCTTCTCTCTCCCCCACTCTCCTGAAACTAGGCTGGCTATACACTAAACTCAGCAATTGTCACTCAAAAGTGCACAGACAGTCAGTTTGCTGAGAAATGGAGGCCATGTTTTTAAAGCCCCTTTGCCAGTACAAGTGAGCTCTAAGTGGCAGAAGGACAGAGAGTCAGTGAATAGAGCAGGTCAGGGAGGCTTTTTCCAGACTTTGCTGTTCTGGGGAAGTCTCTGGCTCTCATTTTGATCAGAACTTGCATCCTGGACTTGAGAAATCTTTCCTAACAACGGACCCAGGAGAGGCGCAGCCAGGCCCAGGGTCAGTGAGGACCTAGTCAGAGAACTTCTGGAGGGACTAGATGTGTTCAAATCAGCAGGTACTGACAATCTCCACCCCAGGGTGCTGAGGGAATTGGCAGAGGTCAATGCGGGATCTCTGGCACAACTTTACGAACACTTGTGGTGCTCTGGCAAGGTCCAGAGGACTGGAAAAGAGCCAACATGGTCCCCATTTTCAAAAAAGGGAGAAAAGAGGACCCAGGAAACTATAGGCCTGTTAGTCTTAACTCAGTCCTGGGGAAGATCTTTGAGAAAATTATACAGAAGCACATCTGCAAGGGACAAGCAGGGGAGATTATGCTTAGGAGCAAGCAACAGGGGTTCATTAGAGGCCGGTCCTGCAAGACCAACCTGATGGCCTTCTACGACCAGGTCACAAAATCCTTGGATGCAGGTGTCACAGTGGACATAGTCTTCCTGGACTTTAGGAAGGCCTTCGACACTGTCTCTCACCCTATCCTCATTAAAAAATTAGGTTACTATGGTGTAGATGCCTACACAGTCAGATGAGTCACAAATTGGCTGGAGGGCTGAACCCAGACAGTGGTGGTGGACGGGTCATTTTTGACCTGGAAGGATGTGGGCAGTGGGGTTCCCCAGGGCTGTCCTTGAGCCTGCATGGTTCAATATCTTCATGGGCGTCTTGAACGAGGGGGTGAAAACCACCTTGTTCAAGTTTGCAGATGACACTAACATGTGGGGAGGAGTGAGCACACTAGAAGAGAGGGCAGGCTACAACTAGTTCTGGACAGGTTACAGAGGTGGGCAGATGAGAATAGGATGGGTTTCAATACGTACAAGTGCAAGCTGTTGCACTTGGGGATGAAGAACTAGCAGCATACCTACAAGCTGGGGAACTCCCTTCTTGTCAGCACAGAGGCAGAAAAGGATCTTGGAGTCACTACTGATTCCAAGATGAACATGGGCCGCCAATGTGGGAATGTGGTCAGGAAGGCTAACTGCACCTTGTCATGCATCCATAGATGCATCACGAGCAGATCCAAGGAGGTGATCCTCCCCCTCCATGCGACACGGGTCAGGCTGCAGTTGGAGTACTGTGTCCAGTTCTGGGCTCTGCTCATCAGGAGGGATGTGGACAGCATGGAGAGGGTCCAGAGGAGGGCCACTCACACGGTTGGGGGCAGGTTAGACCCTATGAGGAGAGGCTATGGGACCTGAACCTGTTCAGCCTCCATAAGAGAAGGCTGAGAGGGGATCTGGTGGCTGCCTATATGCTTGCCAAGAGGAACCAGCAGGCAATGGGAGAGTCCCTGTTCCTCTGAGCATGTTACTTACCGGGAGTAACAAGGAACAATACCGATAAGTTGACTAAAAGTAGATTCAGGCTAGACATCAGGAGGCACTACTTCATAGTCAGGGCAGTTAGAAGCTGGAACCAACTTCCAAGGAAAGCAGTACTCGCACCTACCCTGGGGGTCTTCAAAAGGTGGCTAGACAACCACCTAGCCAGGGACATTTGACCCCAGCATCTGCTCCTGCCCATGGCAGGGGATTGGACTTGATGATCTGCTTAGGTCCCTTCTGACCCTACCATCTATGAAACTATGAAACATTTGTAAAACATGGTACATCCCAGCATAAAATTCCAGTGTCACTAAACTGGATTTTTCTGACAAAAATGTAATTTCAGGTGAAAATTCCCAACTGGCTGTATTTACTCCAAAAAGAGAGAAGTGGCAAGCCACCATGAAGTCCACAAGGAGTTCAGCTTTATTAAGGCACTAGAATGCTACCCTGATGGATCACAGCATGAAACTGTAAGATAGATCTGTAGTTACTACTAAAATGTATGATACAAATGACCCACATCATCATACTGGGCATCTGATTTCCATTCTTTCTTTACAAATCATGGTGGATGCTTGGCTGACCCAACTGACCTGATCATGCTTTAAATAACCATTATTTCTTGGCTTGGTTACTGATGAAAATTGCAGGAGTTGCCCCACTGGGACAAACTAGTTAATCAGAGCCTAGAACTGTATTCATGTTTAGTCAGTCACCTAGTACTTTTTCCATATTAAAAGCCAAGACTTTCTAAAAATAATAGCTAATGGCTCAACTATTTCTTCCCTAGCTTGAGACATCACCCAAAGCCAACACTTCCCTCAATGTTTATCCAAACACTCACTTGCCCAGTATTCTTAATATTCCTTGATTTGTCCTCATCCCTATCCATAAACCCACTCTCCATGGATATATTATCAATAGCCTCCTTAACTAATGCAAAGAAGACACCATTTCTTCTTTACAAAGCAATAATTCCTTCCTTTGCTGTCCTTCTAATGACCCTTCTCTGTTTCTCTCACTTCACCTCCCAAACCCAAGCTAAACTAACCTGGATATATGTCTCCTTCTCACTGCCTCCAACACACACTGATATAAAAACTTTTTATCACATTAATAAAATCCACCTCCCTTTTTATCATCTGGTGCCTGAATATTCTAGTCAATCTACAGGAAATTAACATACCAGTTTCTAGAGGTTCCAGATATAATTTCTTTAGCTTTCTGCTCTAGGAGCTTAAAAACAGCCTCATTGGCCCAGTGATCCAGAGGTAAAAAATTCCTCCTATGAAGAAACTTTGTTCCTTGATCTTCAAACCAAAGTGACTCAACACTTCCCCTGTTTTTTTAAGCAAATCATCTCTCCCCACCTCTTGAAGTCTATTGCTAATACATCCTGACCCCTCCACCTTTTCAGCCTTCCCTATCATTATAAAACACATTAAAACCTTTCAGATCTCTAGCCTAACCACATCCATCACTCTACCAGGCTTCCCCTTGTGCTCCACTTAGCTGGTTCCCAAGTCTTATTAACTGAACTCCTAGCATTAAAGGCAATTCTACTATATTCTCTTCCTCAATTTCCCTCCTTGCTCACTGGGACAAACTTTGCTGTCAGCTACAACCGGAGTTTCAGCTCAAACTCCCTGGATGTCCCACAAGCCCAACCTAAATTACAGTGAATGCTATTTTTAAAGTACCAAAAAGCACCTTCCTGTAATTCTAAGGCTGTCACTCCAGCATACTTTGGTCACAATCTAAATAAGTAATAAAATCACCAGCATCGAGTTTAATAGCAGACACAAGCTACAAAGTAGAGAGGGGTGGGAGCTGCAAAAATGGGGCATATTCATACTTCAGGTTTTAGGTGGGATCATTTAGGGGTAAATGCTGCTAAAAAACAAAACACATTTATCTTTGGCACATGAGTAAGTCCACTGAAATCTGCCTCTCTCTATCAGCTCCTCTCCACAGCCCACCTCATCTGTGCCATCCCTAGCTCCCCTGCATTATCCCCTATCAGTCTTTACCATCCCTAAATTCTTCACCTGTACTTGTAGCCTTCTCCCCAACACAGCTCTTTACATACCCTCAGGCCCCAATCTATTTCTTTCTTCTAGGTCTCCAATTTAGCCTTTACTGGGCACATCTACACATAACCAAGCACTAAATGACTGTACACTAACCAGTGTTACTGAGCAGTAGCATCCCAGCACAGTTGCCTAGTGACACTTACTGCGTAGTAGTTCATTACTGCTGTGCAGTAGCTTGTTACTACTGAACAGTAGCATCATGTTACACTTTGTGCCTGGCGATGCTACTGCACAGTAGTAACAAGCTACTGCACAGTACCAAGGAGCTACTGCCCTGTTAGTGTCTCGTGGCCACTGGGGATTCCCTCTATACCTATCTTCTCAACCACTGGTTCCCCTGGAATGGTCATTCCAGTCTCCAAGAACACATTCTCTCCTCACCAAGATGTTCACTCTCTCTAAAAGGCTGATTAGCACTACACACTACATTCCTAAGAGCTTTGTCTATGTGCAGAATGAGGAATCATTTTTTCTCTTAATGGCTTGATTTTTTAATTTTACTTCCCCAAACCTTGATCTAAAATAAAAGCTACTTTGATAGAAAGGAAAGGGTGTACGAGAAATACATTCTGGGCATGCCTATACATGCAAGTGCTGTAGGGTGGGTTACCCTTAGACTAAATGACTCTAGAGTAAACCCACCCTGGGCAGGTGGCTACACGTGAGGGGATATGGGAGCAGATTTGCTGCTCATGGCAGGAGTCTGTTCCCACCCTCTCCAACCCTGCATCAGCCCCTCTGCCACCATCTGGGGAGCTGGAGGCTGTGGCTGCAGCTGGCTGTAGTTGGCTGCCATCTTGAAAAGGCAGCCCCGTGTGTTGCTCCCCGGCCACATGCTTTTCTGGCCTGGAGCAGCATGCAGAGCATGGTGGCAGCACACAGGGGCTCAGCTGCTGAAGCCTCATCTGCTACACTCTGGCTGCTGCACCCACAGGCTTCAGGAGTAATGTCCACTGCTCCAGGCTCCTGCTCATCACTGTGCTCACCCTGCTGACTTGCTGCAGGGATCATCACCTCACCCAGGTCAGTCTTAGCCCTGGTGGCCTCCCCGCATAGCGCAGCCACTTGGCCTGGGTTACTGTGGTGTCCCAGGCCTCTGGCCACCATGCTGCAGCTGCCCAGATGCTATGTTGCTACCTGGACCCCAGGAGTGACACAGATGACACACTCCTGGATGGGTACCACTGGGACCATCCACGTGCTCCTGGGCCTCCAGCCCCATCACCTGTGGGCCCACCCAGCTAGCCAGGACTGGTGGCTGCACAACATCCAGACCACCTGGAATGATGAGCAGTGGTTGGAGTCCTTTTGCACAACCTGGGTCACCTTCCAGGTCCTCCTCAAGCAGCTCAGCCAGCACCTGGAGCAGCAGGATGCCACTATGCAGCAGCTTCTCCCTATGGAGACCTAGTTGGCCATTGCTCTGCTCATGCTGGCCATGTTTGCCAGCCTCCATTATGTTGACCATCTCTTCAGTGTGAGTGAGGTGACTGCCGGGAAGACTGTCCTGGAGGTGTGCGGCACCCTCCAGGATGTGCTGAGGGTGCCATCATGGTCTGGGTGCATGACCCCTGGAGGTGATGATGGGGTTTTGTGCCCTTGGCTTCCCATAGTGCACTGGGGTCCTGGACAGGACCCACATCCCCATTACCTGCCTGCCCCACAGCAACCACCCCTACTACAGCTGGCAGTGTTTCCACTCCATCATGTTCCACACTGTCGTCAACAACTGTGGCACCTTCACCAATGTGAGTGCCAGCTGGGCAGGCAGTGCCCATAATGATCACATTTTCAGCAACTCCATTCTGCCCATCCTGGTGGAGAACAGGTGCTTTGTGCCTGGGGTGCTGAACCTCCAGCTGGTCACAGTGGTGGTCCCATCCATCCTCATCAGGGACCCTGCCTTCCTGCTTCTCCCCTGGGTCATGCTGCCCTACAACAGCCAGCTAGACCCCCACCAGGCACACTTCAACTGGTGCATAGGCTGGACCCGCACTCTGATGCAGTGCATCCTTGGCTGCCTCAAAGGACACTAGTGCACCCTCACCACCTGCCTTGAGGTAACCGAGGCCAACACTCCCTGGTCCTCATTACAGACTGCATGCTGAATAACATCTGTGAAACCTGGGAGAAGCTGTTTCATGTGGCCTTGGTGGAAGAGGCACAGTGGGTAGAGGACACTTGGCACTGAGAGTGCCAGCAGCAGTGATCCTGGTGAAGCACTAATCTGTGAGCAGGGGCCAGGATACAGGGTGTGAGAAGCACTGACTTACAACCCCTCCTGCACCCCCACTGTAGTCAGCTGGACAGCTGCCCATGGACCGCCACTCTAATGCACACCTCCAGCACCATGCTTAATGCAGACAGTTCTCAGAAAAGCAGTTTATTCCCCTCCACAAACACAGACCCTCACCTCCCCACCCCCTCCCCCCAAACAGAGCCCTTCCTCCTTCCTTTCCCTGCACCAGACCTCATTTCCCTCCCCTGCTCCTCACAAAGCCCCTCTCTCCCCCACTCCACACAGAGCCGCTCCACTGCCCACCCCACCCACTACTAGTAAAGCATCCTCTTCCACATGCAGACCCTGTACAGTGCTGTGTGTGCCCTCCTAGGGTTGGGGACCATAGGATGGAGGATCCTAAGAGGCAGAGCCCGGGATCTGGCACCCAGCACCCTGGCCTCTGCAGGAGGGGTACACACACCATGTTGAGGTCAACGGGTGGGGGGCTCACCTGGAGGCAATGGCAAGTACTGCTCTGCTGGCACAGGTGGCTCCCCCTCCTGCAGTCAATGCGTTGGGCCAGCAGGACTGAAGTGCAGCCCTGGCCTCACTGCAGGTATCTCCTGCTCTTGGGCTGCATGGAGCCAGGGCAAGTGGCTGGGCTGGACCCAGGCTGGGAGGCTGAGTGGTGGGGGACCCAGTATGAGGGGCCAGGGCACCTGGTCAGTGGAGATGCTGCTGCACCTCATCCCAGGCCATGGGGGAGCCTGCTGCTGGGCAGTGGGTGGATGCCAGGGGGAAGGCAGAGCTATGGCCAGGGGCAGGGCAGCAGGTGGCACGAAGGTGAATCAGCAGGACCTGGATGGTGTCCAGGACTGAGTGGTTCTCCTCAATGGCCTCCATTGCCTTCACCAGCAGAATAGCCTGCCACTCCAGGGTCTATACATGCCTCTTCTCCAGGGCCAGGAGCCTCCTCATGCCTGTCACTCACCTCCTCACAGACAGTGTCCTCTGTGTGCCAGGCCTGTGAATCCACCAGATGCTTCTTGGCCACTGTGACCAGCTGGTTCAGTAGCTGGCTCTGGTGCTACATTCTGTACTGCTGGAGCCAGCACATCCACAGGGTCCCAGCTGAGACTGGCAGTGACCCTGATAGCACATTCTGGTAGAGCTGGTGCCTCTCCCCTGCATGCAGCTGCAGATCCTACAAAGCCAGGAGAAAAAACTTGTTAGTGAGAGTATGCAACATTTCTGAGATAAGATGTTTTGTACCAGGGGACCATGTTCACAGGCCAGGACAGACCTGGCTTCTGGAAGCACCTGCTGCTGTAGCTCCAGCCACGCCCCCCTTCACCCTCCACCCCTTCTCCTCTTGCAGGTCAGCCTGTCTCCTGCACTGCCATCAAGCCCATGGCACCAAAGCTCAGGGGGGCAAGGGACTCCTGCCCAACTGGGACACAGAGTTACTGGTGCCCCCACCCTATCCTCAAGGGGCCTCTCCAGACTGCCAAGCACACCCCTGCTGAGAGTGTCTCAGGTGTGCCATAAGGACATGTTTGATGGATCAAGGAGTACCCAACCCACTATACCCTGCTGATGATGATCACCATGGTGCCCCAGGCACACCTAGCATGGGACCCTGAGGTTTAATGGTGCGGAGGTCAAGCCCGCCCTGCCCTGCAACCACTGCCATGACCTGGAGGGCTGCCTGTGGCTGCACTACACATCCCTGTCTCCCACAGCTGAGGAGGACATTGCCGCTGGCTTCAATGTGTGTTTCTCACATGAGAGGCCTGTGCCCACCTAGCTGTGGGGCACAGTCTGCTCAGTAAAGTTTTTCACTGTCTCCCACTTCCATGTGTATTGTGGGGGGGCTCCAGGGGCCAGGGGAGCATGGGTGGGCCAGGCAGGGAGGAGGGACGGGGCAGAGGTAGGGTAGGGGAAGGGAGGGCCCTCCCCACAGTTCAGAGCTTATCAGGTAGGTATGGCAGATATACCTAGCAGCCCAAGTCAGTCCCCGCTGGTGGCAAAAATGTGTGTCTTCTGGTGGTGTCCTGGGGCACAGGGGCATAGTGTCTGGCTGTCTGGGCAGAGGTCCCCTCCAGGGATGAGCTGGAGCTGCTGGTGTCCGGCAGTGCTATATCCAGCCTAGACTCCTGGTGAGGTAAGAGGAAGAGTGGCTATTCTGTGAGAAATGTGCTCTGAATGGTGTGTGTATGTCTCCATCCTTTATATTTTTTTCTGTGAGTTCATTCTGGTGAGAGTTGTTTAATTTTATCTCTGTAGCTGTCATGAGAGCATTGGATCAGGTATATCACATTTTTGGAAAGGCTTGTGTATGAACCATGGATTCTGATTTTTTTTTAGGCAGGGGTGTTGATAGTAGCAGCCATAGAGATGTGCTGACAGGTTAATCATTTTTCAAAATCATTTTGGATTTTTGAAATCACACTTTGGTCTGTCTCTACTCTGTACTCAAGAAATGAAAAAGTTTGGGTCCTGATAGCAATGTTAACCCAGCTGTGCCTCACAGGTATGTGTAGCATTCTTCACTCCAGCCTTTTCTTTAATATGCCTTGCCATCTATTTCTGAGGAAGCTGTAAATGCTTGCAGTAAAATCCTCACACTGGCCCAGGAGGCTAAGATCCTCTTACCTTACTATGGGCGCATTAACACAAGATACTACGGCACCATAGCGATGTGCTATGGTACCATAGCATCTATTTGCAAAAACCATGATGCTGCCACTATGTCGCTGTAGCAACACATTCTCTCATTATATCATGTTGCTACAACGAGGTAGCAGCCAAAAATAACTATGCCTGACTGGCATGGCACAGTATGAGCTGTTACTGTGCTGTCTTTTAATACTTCCAGAAGGAAGTACTAAATGATGGTGCAGTAATGAAAGTACTGTACAGCCACATGTAGACATGCCCAGAGAGCGAACCACAATCACAGTGTAAATTCAGAGTAATTCTACCAGAGTCTATACCATTACCCTTCAGTGTTGTCCTAAGGTAACTAAAAGCAGAGATTGCCTTGATAACATCTTCAATTCTTGCAAGGGGAGGGCAGTGGTACCACTGTAATTTTAACAACACTCTCGCTTTGTCGTTCTGTTTTAATGGAATGTGCTGCTTTGGGTTTTGAACATGCATGAGTCAGGACTTTCAAAGCAATGCTTCTCACAGCCACATTAATGCTGCCACATTGTATTTAGGCATTAAAATTAGCACCCTATAGAGCAATACAAATAGCTACACGTGCACAGGCAAGCTCTGTTACTGCTCTGGCAGCAACCACAGCTCTCTGCTTCCTGACTTTGGGACTTTCAAATTCTCAGCCTTAATGCAACATTAATGGATTTTCTACGACTGAATATTTATAAACAAGGGGCCTGTTCTCAGTTTCCTGCTCACCTGCTGAGCAGCCCAACACCCCCTTCTTCTTATTTGTAAGACAGCAGATACTCTATAATGCCACTCACTGTAAGGGGCTCAGTCCAGGCTCCTCTCGGGCACTGAGCAACCTGAATTTCCCCATCTTTTTGAGGGGTCCTTGCACCCAGAGAATTGCCAATGTGCAGACATCTGGATAGAAAATCCCCTTTTGGGGGGGCTCCCCTTCACTCCCTAGTCCTGGACTCTGGGTATAGTCTAACTTTGCTCTCACTGCTTTGGCAAATATTATTCCACCCCACCCACCTACTCACCTTGGGCACTGAGAGAATTGACATTTTGTTGCACAATCAAGCACTGGAGATGCTCTACAGCCATGCACTGATAGAAATGCACAGCTGCAGAGCACTTTAAAAAGTGTCCAACCATGCCTTCATTAACTTCTGTTAGCATGTGCTGTCTTCAGGATGAGAAGGGGGGAAGGCAGGGGAGGGGGTTCCACCTGCAGTTTGTCCAGTCTGTGCTAGATGGTGGTGTGTGTGGATTGAAGTCCCCCACTCCAGCACAGGCTGGGCAAACCTCAGACAGAACTCCATCCCCTCTCCTCCCCTTTCTCATCCTGAGACAGCAGTGGAGCTGGAAGGAGAGGAGTTGGGGTAGGATAGGGGAAGAGGCTGTAGACATGCAGTCTCTCTAGCTGAACTGGCTCCAAAGTGAAGCTCAAATCCCCCACCCTCCTGACCCAACAGAAAACATTTTTTGGGTCAGGAGGGTCAATCTAACTCATGGTGCTTTTTGTGAGGTGCCACAAGTTAGACTGGGGAGCATCTGTCAGTGCTCCTTGTTTTCACTTTAAAGCCAGGAGCAGCTTCTCCTTTTCCTTTGCTTTTTGTTGTCTCCTCCTTCCCCATTTTTCTCATGATATACAGTGTCCTATTCTCTATATCACCCATGTGCCACTGTCTTCATCCTTGCTCCCCTGCTTTCATTTCTCTGTTTCCCCCTTTACTCAATTGTCTTCTTGTCCCTCTTGTTTTCTAACCTTTTGATCTCTTTCTCCCCCTCCTCCCTCTTCTCAGTGCTCTTGATCTTCCTTTCCACCTTCCCCTGGGTTCCCATCTAGCATTCCCTCCCCATAGGCACCTTCTCCCTCTTTCTTTTCTCCTCTGCTCAGTTCTAATTTTCCCCCTCCTGTGATCTCTTTTCACTCTCTCTCTTGAACCTCTTCTCTCCAGTCTATTGCTCCACTGCTAACAGGGAATATTCCTCAAACACTGCCTTAAACTGCATCTGCTTTAAGTGCAGCAGTACCTTGAAGGGACTCGAGGCCTCCATTCTCAAAGATGTGTCTCTAAATGTACTCCAAGTCATTTTATACCTCATGGCAGGAGAGCCCTCAGAAAAAGGGATTTTCTATTCAGATGTCTGCTCATCAGCAACTGCCGTTCACAAAGGTAGTACACAATTTACATCTGTCACAAGGCACGGAGACATCATAGACAAAGGCCATTTGATCTTGAACTGATTTGAAATGAAACCTTTTAATATTTCCAAGTAACACATTTAATAGTTTCTTTGGTTCTAGTGAAAATGTTGATATTTGGGATGAAAACAAACACTGAAATATTAGAATTTTTTTCAGGATGGAAATTCTAGGAGTTGTTCAGCTCTGGGATTTACAACATTAAAAGTTACAAAAGGTGTCAATCCTCACAAAGAGCTTTGTGGGAGGGGAAAATAAATCTCAGTTTATCCCACTAATCATATAATTTTCTTTGATAGAGGAGCAGGAATTCCGGGCCCAATCCTTCTCTCGTTTACATTGGTAGAAATCAGAAGTCCCCACAATGAAGTCAATAAAATAACTTCAGCATAAGGCTGGGGCAGAGACAGAAGAATCAGTGCTTGCTAGCTGCAAATGGTCCTTCCTCAGAGAATCTCGTCAGCACTAGCTGGAATGAACCTTGAAGAATCCACTGCTCCTGGAAGAATGCACATCCCAAGAATTCATGTAGCTTGTAGTTGCTATGAAAACAATGATTTCATCTAGAGGAAGCTGAATTTTGTCTAAAATTATGTCAAAATACTGGAAAAATGGCAGAAAACCACAATACTACATTTCAGAAATGCTGCTAGGATGTAGTTTGGATGCTGGCACTCCCAATCTTTTCTAAATGGCCAGCTCCCTATGCAGATCACTTACCATGATGTAACATGGTTGCCTTCTGAAGAAGAAAATCCTTGGTCTTGGTGCATCAAGGAATACAGAGCCTGACAAACAGACCTGGTAAGCAGCTGTCCCTCTGAGGAGACCAACGGCACAAAGCCACCGAACTACATCTCCCATGAGGCACTGGAGCCACAAGTCCCAAATAATACATTCCAGTTTTCAGATCCTTGGTTTTCCAACCAAAGAAAACCTCTCAAACTACTGCCTTTAGCTACCTGAAGTGTGGTTCCAAAGAGGATGGAGCTAGACTGTTCTCAGTGGTGGCAGATGACAGAACAAGGAGGTTGGATATTAGGAAAAGCTTTCTCATTACAAGGGTGGCAAAGCGCTGGAACAAGTTACCTAGACAGGTGGTGGAATCGCTATCCTTTGTGTTTTTTAAGGCCCCACTCAACAAAACCCTGACTGGAATGATATAGTTGCAGATGGTTCTGCTTTGAGCAGGGGCGTTGGACCAGATGACCTCCTGAGGTCCCTTCCAGCCCTAATTTTCTATGATTCTATGGTATTGGCAATGCCCTCATTACCCTACTTTATCTGTGGCAAGTGAAAGCCTGTTTTTGATGTTTCAGACATTATGCTGGTTAGTTATACATGAGTGTTTGTTGCCTAAGTTTTTTTAAGAGTAGGTTAGACAAATGCTTGTCTAGGATGATTTAGATAGTGATGATCGCGCCATGAGGAGAGGATTGGATTAGATCTCCTGGTGTCCCTTCCAGCCCTACTTTTCTGTCATTCTAAATTTTCCCTTGAAAGTAAGCTTTTAATTAAAAAGATCTGTTGAGTTGAAGAAAACAATTTCAAGACAAATGTTTTCCTAGGCCTACCTATCATGGCTTTTCTACCCCATGCCTCTAACTGCTTGCAAGAGACTCTGAAAATAAACTAGATGGTTTATTGCCAAGCCTTACAGAATTTCTATGTATGATTAATGGTACCACTAGTAATGTTCCTCTGAACACAAGGCTGACCCCAAGTGGTGCCACATGCTCATGAAAAACATGGTGCTCTCACTACTCCTTTCTGTCATAGGGTATATCCAGACAAATGCACACCTGTCTGCAGTGCCACAAAGGCATTCACTGCGCTATTTGCAGTATGGTGGGTTTTTTGACACTGAGTGTCAAAAAAACTTGCATCAGAAAAAAGTGGGGCAGCATACAGGGACTCAGCATGTGCAGCTGAAAACCGGAGCCTGGTCAGCCAGAATGACACTCTACCTGCCAGCCAGGCTCTGTGCACCCAGATCACTGCTATTGGAAGCCTCCCCAGGACTCCAGGTAAGGCTGCTGGGGCCAGTTCAGGTGCTAACCCCATGTGCAGAGGCATATGCTGGGGCAAAAAGCAGCAGCTGCATGCCCCTCTTTGCGGGGTCATGGCCATAGTGCCCTTGTGCCTCCTCCAAAGTAATCCATCTAAATAAATCATCCTAACAAATGAAGAAGGTTATGGTCTTTTTTGCCTGTTCCAGGCCATATCTTGCCTTCTAATTCAGCTCTGACACAGGTAAATCTCTTTCAATGTGGATAATTCTGGCCTACTCATTCCTTGCCTGGTAGGAATGCTGTACCTATGGAAAGGCAAATTATTGCAATTGTCTCTCTAACTGGTGCCTTACTAAGAACAATTCTGTAATCTGTGTATAGAGAAGCCTTGGAGACGAGCATCATTCCCTCTTCCCCTCCCATTAATCTTGTGCAGTACTTGTTTAGTTCACATAGGTGAGAATTTATGAGCAAGATAATGGAGATCTGTCCATCCATGGAGTGGGTGTTGGAAACAGTAGGGGCCTGGAAGACAATGCAGGGCCATAGGGGTTCAACCTGGTTGGGCCTACCTTCCCCAACTTTGAGGAGGTGCAGGCTTGGGGTGAAGACTGCAGGCAAGTGTTTCTTTGCTTAGATGGAAACTAGAGGTAGGCAGGGAGCTGTAGACTGCAACTGTTCTAGCTTGGGGTGCAGAGGTTTGGGAACTGGTAAATCACCTCCTTACCAGAGGTGGCTAAGCTGCAGTCAAAGGTGATGCCCAGTAGGAAGTCACTGCTTCATTAAGAGATAGGATGTGTCAGGCTGGGAAAGGCAGCCCCTGAAAGGTTAGGAGCTGCAATGCAGCTGGACTATGTAAATGCCCTTTTGCTCCTCAAAGTGAGCAAGAAAGTGACCTTTCCTGAGCAGAGAAAGGCAAAAGAGTGACCCTACAGGGGGGCATGTACTGAGAGATGGACCATAGAGAAAGCCTTTGTTGGGTGACGAGCCGCCACCTAGTGGGAGATCATTACACAAGGATGAGAAGATACACTGGGAGATGCATTTCCAATAGAAGGGACAGTCACACACCTCAAGGGGAAGTGAGCCCCAAGAAAGCACAAGGGGGATAAGCACATTGTGGGCTGTTATTTAACAGGTGTCAGCTGCCTCTCTGATGAGAACAGACCAGCGGGGACCTCTCCCTCATGCAGTAGGAGGATGAAGTTGCCCCTACAGAGCAGCGCCTGGTGGCCTCTGCCACCTCTTGTGTATCTTGTTTGAACAGTCAGCTGCAGCAATAAAAGCTTTCCTCTGATCGTACATTAAAGAAGCTGGACCTAAAATTAATTTAGCCCTGCTTTCTGTTGCGGACAATACAGAGGGGATATTGTGTGCAGGGAGAGAAAGCCTTTTTGTTTGAGAGTGGAGACAGCAGCGTTCTGTTCTTGTGGACATCTAAAAACAAGGCTGGTGAGAGCAGCCCTTTAAGTTCAGCTGAAGCAAAAACACACAGGCCCATCTCACAATTAAACACAGTATCAAACCGAGAAAGGATCAATTGAGCCTAGAACAGAAAGCTCACCATGTGACAGATTCCAGAAAGTACGTGATACACCATGCCCTGGGCTAGTACATGCCTGCTGTGTTTCCCAGTACATGATTAATTTGACTCAGGGCAGGAGGCTGCAGGCAAGGAATCTGCAGCACACGCTGAAAAGTTTTAACACTTTGAACACTGAATGTGTGGCCAAGCCAAAGAGACAAAGGCAAAGATAGCATGGGTGGAACGGAGGGGAGAGGAGAGGCAGTATCCTATTTCATTTGCTGCTGATACTTATACATATTTTATTATCTTGCACAAATGGGGCATTTCCAAATCAAGGCCAAAAAACAGATACAACCTTTGCCTCCATCACAGTGGATTCATTGTTCTCTTCCCTATACTGCTTTCTTTCTGTCTCACCCATTCTCTGTTCAAAGGAGGGATGACAGGGAGGTTTTGGGGGGTCTGCCTGATTTATTCTTGATGGCTACTACAAATCTCCCTGGGTTAGGAATACTCCTACTTGCTGACAGAAGGAGGAGGCAGGGATCCTTGAAGTTTATTTTGTAATGGAAGGAGATACATTTGTTCTTCCTTGCCCGGCCTTGCAGGTGACCTTGCGGATGCAAACATTAGAAACAATTAATATTTTAGCCACTTAATTACTGGAAAGAGAAGAAAGCAAATGTGCAGTTTCCCTGGGAAGCAGAATGATGGTGCTGTGAAACCAACAGAACAGTGCCAGTGAAAGAGCTGCATAGCTGTATAACACCCTCTTCTAAGCTGTATTATCATATAGGTTCCCCATTTCCCACTGGTGCCCTCTGGAATGAGAAGCCTTTGAATAAACAAACAGTGGAGAGTAACATTGGCAAATAAAAATGCTGGGGGGTAGCCTCGTGTACCTGAACGGGCAGGTTATCAGTGCCATTAGCTGTCTGCAGCTGGAATCTGAGCTCCCAAGATCACATTATGGCATTAGTGTATGATCCAACCAGTGCTGACCTGCTGTGGCATGAGAAAGCTGAATAAAAGGCACGAAAGGAGAGAACTCTGGCAGGTAAAAGCTGAGACCACTATGGACAGGTTTATGTAAATGAACCATAAAAGCAAATGGAGTATATACCGTGACTGATCTCTTTCAGCAATAGCAAGGCCCGCAAGCTCACAGCTCCTGCAAGTGATCTCCCATTTCTACAGCTGCAGAGTCAATCTGTTGGCTTGGACCCAAGAATTATTGTTTCATACCAGTCCCTTGAACATGCAGTTCTTCTTCCCTCTCAGCTTGGACCCCTGTATGGTTCAAGCTGTATGGTTCAGCAGTGGTCTATGGAAGTAGAAAGAGATGTGGTCTTGAGCAGCATAGAATGGTAAGTCAGAACTATACTGGTTTTCTTGCAAGCCCTGACCTAGAGAGCTGGCTGTGTGTAGGAGGAGTATCCCTGTAGTACAGGGGTGGGCAAAATGTGGTCCACAGGCCAGATGGGGCCCGCCAGACCATTCTATCTGGCCCGCAGGGCCCTTAAAAAATTGAGAAACCTAATATTTATCTGCCCCTGGCTGCCTGTTATGCAGCCCTCAATGGCTTGCCAAAACTCAGTAAGTGGCCCTCTGCCTGAAATAATTGCCTGCCCCTGCTGTAGTACATGCCCCTGCAGAGATCCTGCATTGTGATGCAGCCCAGGGCTGCTCTAATTTACACCCTCCTGGCTCCCTCTTCTTCCTGACTGCCCATTATCCCAAGCAGAGTAGGATCATACCAAGACCCTTGGGCCAGAATCAAAGTCTAACAAATGAGCCAGTGGACAGGAGCAAAAGGACCAGGAGACAAAGACACGTAGAGATTTTGGCAGTAGCAGAAGATAAGGCTAGGCTTTGGCTCAGCATCTGAGAGAAACGCATGGACTATTAAACACTTGGTACCACTTTGCTCAATCCTTTTATGGCTCACTCAGGAATGGGCGCAGTCATATAACTGGGGTCTGGCCACCTCACAACTGGGAGTAGTAATTACACAAATATCATAGTCATTGTATGATGCACAATATCCAGAATTCATATGGGAGCATAAGCAGTAGCCTGTGCTCAGGCAGGCAGGCATGCGGCTTCATACGCATATGGCTGAGTGAGAGTTCCACATTTGTGGCCCAGCAAAGACCCAGGAAGTCCTCCCATAATTTAGCTTGTGGGTTAAGACAGGGCTATTCAACTGGTGGCCCAAGTGCTACATCTGGCCTGTGAGGGGTTAACACACACTCCTGCCCTCCCCACATTTCTCTCTCGGGTGCTGTGAACAAAGTCTCCAGGGAAGGACAACATAGTAGGAGGCCTGATGAACTAGTTGCCCAGGAGGCAGTTTGTGCTGGTCATGTGGCAACAGCAAGGGAGAAAATGCCTGCACGGTGGTGGCAGTGGGAAGGCTCATGCAGCCAGGATGACAAAGTTTGCATATGCAGTGGAGGCCTCGTTCTGCTTGCACACAGTGAGAGGGAAGCAGGAGTCCCAAGAAGCCCTTGCAACTGCATGCAGCCTGCACAGAGTGCAGACCAGGGCCCACAACTCACGCACCTCTCAGATGCTCTGAAGTTAGACAGCCTTGGCTCTAGGCATTTACTTATTGTCAAGATGCATATCATCCAGACAAGGCTTTGAACCCCAGCTCTACCCACAACTTAGGCAGTCCCCTTGCCAGCCCCACTGTGATGCTGAGCCACTGCAGCTTGCTTTATTCACTGAATAAAGAGCAGTGCAGTGGGGGAGAGTCCATCTCATTGAAAGCATGAGCCCAGGCTAGGACCCAGGGCCCCTCCCTTTCATGGCAGCAGCTATCTCAGAGATACACATGGTCTAAGCTGTTGCTATTTTCCAGGCCCCACATAGGATGATCACTCATCCCTACTTGGGCGGGACAGTCCCAAAATCTAAAGATCAAATCCCAGTCCTGGGCTGAATGACTTTGGGACAGCATTTGTCCCAGACTCCCAGTAACACACAGGGATCCAGTTTTTCCATTTGCTGTGAAAAGCCATCAGAAACAGTGGGTTAGTACCCACTGGGTGAAGGAGGAACTAAAACATGTTTCCTGTTTTAAGTACCCTAACGCTTAGGCTGTTGAGGCCAACAGAGACCTGTCCTTCAGTTCTTCCCCCCTTCCCGCATCTAACACAAGTCATGGGGTTCTTCCAGGATATGGTTCTACACTTGTCCAGGTACATGCAGATGGGGACATGTATCTGGCTGCCTGGTCAGAGCACAGCCTTCTGCACATGCTCAGTAGCTTTGTGAATGCTCAGGCATCCACACTGCATGTAGAGTACAATCGCTAACTGTATGCAAGGGCCAAGAATGGCACTAATGCAGCCGGAAAGCTGCCATTTGGGTGCAGAAGTGAAATAGGATTTTGCCCCTCATGACTCTGGAGTGAGGGTTGTAGAATAGGACTGGAGGTGAATCTAATGTTTAGAGCACAGGGACAAATGTCAGGACTTCTGGAGTCTCTTTGGAATGCTGCTGCAAGCTTGCTCCTGAGCTAACCCTTCTCTGTGCTCAGTTTTCACCTCACAATGTGGATAAGGACATTTGCCTTCCAGTCAAGTCAAGAGACTTCATTTATTATTGCTTCTCAACTTCATTAAGACCATTAGATATAAGGTGCTGTTGATTATTATTTATTATCTAATTCAAGCAGAGTCCCAAATGAAGCCAGAGAATCCCCAAATGGAACTGCAGAGGGAGGGCAAAGCCGATCAGCTGTAGATTTTTACTGTTGGTGACCTCAAGCAGCAAGTAATTTCTGTTCATCCATCAAGCACAATCCAAGCACAAGCAAATATTCGGGCGGTGGGTATTCATTTTATTATTAAATGAAGAAGGGGCTTTGGCTGAGGCAGCTGGATAGAAATGATCATGGTGCTAATAAGACAGACTTTGAATTTAATTTTTCAGACAGGCTAATCGAGCTGCTAGGATGACTCAGCTGGAAGAACCAACCAGACTTTCAGTCAGCAAGGTCTTCTCTTCAGAGGAGAATGCTCAGGAAAACAAGCAAAAAAAAAGAGCAGGTAAGGATCTCCCTTGCCTTAGGGTGCAATGCACCTTTTCCACTCCTAGTTGTGGTACCTGCCCAGATCCAGGTGTTAAGTCTGATTCTTACTTATTTGTCCCTTATGGGTGTGTGCAGACAAGAGCATACATGTAGTTTGAGTCACTGCAAACTGCACATGACACACATGCACCCATTCACTGTACTATTAATTCGCAGCACAGCACCAAAAACTGACACCAGAAGATCCCAGTGTAAAAAAAATAACTGCCAGAAAAAAAAGTGATGAAGCACACATAGCAGCAGCATGTGCAGCCAGAAACAGCCTGGCTGTCCAGAGCCACATGTTGGCTTCTAGCCAGGTTCCGTGCAGCCGAATCAGTGCCGCTGCTGCCCCAGGTGGCCCCCAGTATCACAGGTAGGGCTGTTTCTACTACCCCACCTGGAACAATTTGGCATGTGTTGGATTGTCCATGCAGGTGCGTGACCTGAGGCACCAATATGTGCCGTTGCTATTTGTGCTGCAGCAAATGTACACCCTTGCACGTGCATGCTCATCTGGATGTGCCCTATGAGATCACTTTGGTTTTGTCTTTTCTGAAGAGTTTTGTTAGCAAGATGTCACCTAATGTAAAAAAAATTACCTCACTACAGTGGTGCCTAAAAACTTAGTGCAGATGCAGTTTTGCTGGCCAAAAGACCCTGTTCTGTTCATGGAACTGTTTTAAGGCCTGCCTATGATACAAGATTTTGCAGACATCTCTGTTGATTAGAGGTGTGAGGACATGTGTTTAACCAACATACCTGATGCAATTATACCTACAAAGCTGCAATTTTGTGAGTGTTACTTTATTCAAGGGGAGTTGGGGCTAGAATAAACTAGACATGCACAGTTCTGATGAGATAAACTACATCTACCCTAGAAGTACTGTCAGAATAGCACACCAGTATTCCTACACTGGCAAAGTGTCCTTAGTTCCTGGACACACCATGGATTAATACTGGTATAATTTACATTGGTTTTGTAGACCGGCACAGATTACACCAGGATGCAGAATGGACAGACAGTTGCTATTTCAGCATAGCAGTTTTCAGTAGGCTGCTATTACAGAGCCTTCCCACTGGATGGCAGGGGAACAAGTAATAGGCTGTTTACGTTGACCAACTGGCTACCCCAGGATAACTGCAAACCTACATGTACTGCACGGTATTTTTACTGCTCTTTTCCCCTTAGATGACTCTACATCAGATTCCAAAAAGTAGCAGTAGTGAAGGGCTGCATGTTGTCCATTAGCTTTTTTTTTAATGCAGAAGTAAAGGCAGGGAAACAAACACTTGAGGTGGCATGAGCTGCATCTCCACTAGGGGATGTTGTGTGTATACACATGTACAAAGCGGGTGGGTTGTGTCACCCACTCAGAGTTGTGCCTATTGCATGTTCATCTTGCTCTGGGTGCAAATTTTTGACTTAGGGTGCAAGGCAGGGTCTATTCTGCCTGCCAACCAGCACTCTGAGAGCACGTCCTTTGTGACAGGGAAGGGGAAATTGGGTTGGAGTTAACCCCCTGTTGACTGCTTCTCTCCTGTCCCAGCAGTCCCCACACAGTGGGAAGCTGCAGGGAGATGCTGATAGAATAACCACCCGTTGAGATCATTTGTGTTGTTCAGACATAATAGAATTTTCCTTAGTACCCTACGCCCGGAGGCAGGGGTGGAAAGCAGCTCTCAGCAGTGACCGCTGGGAACCATGTGCATCCAGTAGCAGCCACCCTCCTGCAGTGGCTCACCTGTTGTTGTCTCCCTGCCTTTCCCTCTCTCCTTCAAGCTTCATCACAAAGGGTACAGCAAAACTGAATTGACTTTGGTCAGCCTCGGTCTCTGAAGCAGAGCCTGTGCAGCTATGTGAGAAATCCCTGGTGTTCCTTCAGCTCTAGTCCACACCCCCACCACCACAAGACAAGCTCTGCCTCCCCAGCATGATCCCCCCTGAAGAAAAGAGAGTGAGAGAAGCTAAAATCTGTCTTCTTTAATTAACCCAGCAAGTCAGGCTGGAGAGCACATTTGGGATTGCAGGCCCCTAGCCAGGGGAGACTGGGCAGCCAGCATAGATGACACGCTAGGGCTGAGAGGCGGGGTGTGGGGGGAAACAGAGTAGAGAGAGAGGCCTTGCTCTTTTCACTCCCCTGTTAACTGATCCACAGAGCTTTACTGGCATCAGTTTCAAAGGTATCCCTCACTAATCCTCCGAGCTGTTCCAGGATGGTGGTTTTGACCAACAGGAAAGGCAGAGAGCAGGGGGGAGCCTGGGGAGGAGGAGATGCAGTAAAAAGCAGACTGCACCTTTTCACGGTCTTTAAAAAAAAAAAGTGTGGGAGGAGGATCTGGTTTGACTAGGCTGGAGTCTGCAAGCGAGCCTCCACGGCCATTCACCCTGCTCACAGAAATGTTTAATGTGAAGCACTGGAAGAAAGTATAGAGGCGTCTTCCAAATATAGTCTCCCTCTGTACATCTGCCTTCATGAGCAATGCAGGTATGCCAAACTCGTGGCAATGAAAGCTGGGCTCCCTCTTGGGCTATTCTTAATATAGCCCCCAAGAGAAGCGAAGCTAACCTTCCTAGGCAAGCAGGAATGGCAAATGAACCCTGCTTTTGGAGATGACCCATATAAAAAAAAAAAATTCCCCACTAGGCTGGCTCTCTGGCAGCGTTTCCAGCATGAAGGCACACTGGAGGCTGAGCGTGAGAAAGGCAGTCTCATGGTATTTGTCTCTCTGAAAGGGCAGTGCCAGGGCCACACTCGTTCAGTGCCATTCTGGTGGGGGAGGGGGGTCAGCAAAGAAAAAGCCCTGGCTGGGAAGGAGGGGCGGGGGAGAGCAAGAAAGAGAGCAGATCCTCTCGCTATCCACATACACCAGTGGCTGCTGGAGGCTCTCAGTGGTGAAACTGACTGTTTGCTGCACATTTACAGGCTGGATTTTAAAAAAAAAATCTCTTATATTGGGTCCCCCATAGCATTTCTACAAATGGTCTTGCCAGGCAATTATACCAAGCAGGGATTTACACAAGTGCTTGTGATCACGTACATGCACCTTTTTGATATGCAAAGCCATTTATTATTCACGTAGTGGTAGGTGCTTGGGCTAAGGTGCCAATGCTGAAAATGTGACACAGTTCCCGGTACTGCCAGTGGAAGTTAGCTGGCTTATCTATGCTGTGCTACTTCCCCAAGAGCTAGCCCATTGCATAAATGCACACAAAGAAAGTCTCAGCCTCTCCATCTTTTTGCTTAGGGTGTGAGAAGTCCCAGGCTCCTGTTCTGGATAAGCTCTGTCTACTGAAAACAAGAAATAAATGACATGATAAAGCATGGATTGATCAAGGAGTGGCTGTAGGTGAGATGTGGTCTGCCTGTGAGTCAGATCCTGTGGTATAATAGTCCCCAATCAGGCCTTTGACTCCTGTTGTCAGAGTTCAGATCTCAGCTGCATCTCTCCATGTGTCCTGGGGTGTGGGGCTAGAGAGAACAGCTCAGGTGTAGACCACTCACTTCGCAGGGGAAGAGGTAACAGCTTTGAGATTGAGCTTCTGGGGGTTGGATTTAAAGTCTTCTGTTGTGTTGTGATTCTGCCCCAGTGTGTGCAGTGTAAAGGTCAATGCTTAAAGTCACTGTCTCTGAATTGGCATGATACCCAGTTTAGCTTAGCTCCTGTACTGTAGTGAGCAGGTCCCAAATTTTAGGGCTCCCTGGACCAACCAGGTCCTAAAACAAATCATGGCAGCCTTAGAGATGATCACAGTTTGACGTGTGTGACTCTCCCCTCACCCCCCAGATCTATTATTCATTCCACTTGGCGTGCTTGGAGTTAAAGTCTCACCTATTTCCCCCAGCGACACCCCTCCACAACGGGCCGTGAGAGGGGGTGGCACCCCACAGCTGTGAGTGTGCTCCTTCTATGGACACGTGGGATGAAGGTCTTTGCTCTGCGGTTCCAGCAGGCTCCTCTTGTGCTCAGGTGAGGAAAGCCCATGCACTTCTCTTTACGGCAGATGGGCAGTGCAGTCTGCTCTGCCCCGAAGGGTTGCGGGCTGAGCTGGGCTGTTTAGACAGACCCATGAATGGAGGCGGCAAAGAGCTGCCCTGCCCTGTGAGAAGCTCCATGAGAGGCTAGGAATCAGCTTCCCTCCGAGAGCACAGCTGCCTGTGAGCATTGCAGCCTCCTGAGGGACGCCGCAGTGCCTGCTTCCCCCTCCTCCCCCCGCCCCTCCCCGCCTGGACATCACTAGAAACTGGCACAGGGGGTTGGGTGACCCTGTCCTTCCCCGTCTGGGTGAGCTGTGCCTCGGGGATATGCAACGGGGGCTGTCTGGGGAGCACAGTGGCTGTGATTGTCCCTGGCCTGTAGGCGGGGTGCTCATAGGGGCTCCCAGCCACCCACGCTAGGCCAGCGACCATCTGGCCCTGAATGTTAATGACTAACCCAAACAACTTGCTGTACCCCTCCCACTGCACCAAACAGCCCTTCAAAGCGAGTCCCTCCGCCAGCGCTGGGTAAACAGTTAGGTCCTGTGGCCTGCCCTGAAGGTCAGCCGGCTCCCGCTCTGTCGCACCGAGGGAGGGGGCGAATTCCAGAGCCCGCGGCTCCCCGTTGAGGCTGCCAGGCCCTGTTTCCCCTCACGCTGTCTCCTGGGGACCGAATCCCAGGCCAGGGACGTGTTTTGTTGCCTGTGTTTCTTTGGAGTGCTGTGGGGGGGCTGCTACCTTCATGTTTCCTGCCGTGAAGGCTCGCCTGACCTCTGCCTGTCCTTTCCTGAGGGAACGCAGAGCCAGGCGGAGGGCTGGGAAAATCGGGATCTTGCTCTCTGTGAATGAGAAGTCACGTTTTCCCGGCTGCCGCCAGAATTCTCCCTTTGTCCCTGCGCTCAGAGACGGCTGCTATAATTGTGCTTCTCATCTCGCGTGTCGCTTCTGCTCCTCCAACTGAAACCCCGTCCGTTTATACCGTGAACGCTGGATGGGGCTCAGTTAGGGACGTGTTGGGGCTTTCCTTGCCAAGCACAGATACGGAGGGAGTCCTGGCTTTGCCCTAGCCCCGTTCTCCTGTGCATGGAGCAGGCAGAATCCTGCATTTGGCATTACTGAGTCCCAGCTGCCTCCCATGATCTCCAAAGAAAGACTATAAGGAGAAAGCAGGTCATTCTATAGCCACCCCCATGGGGACCTCACTGGGTGTGGCAGGGCATAACCATGGCACTTGCTCCCCTCAGCATACCAGTAGGCCGGAGGTGGCACGAAAGGAAACACACATCGTGGCTCTGTAATGTGCTATTCTTGCGCCCAGCCCCCTGATAGTCCAGGCGACTTCCTGAGCTCGGCAGTCACTGCCTCTGGGACACGGACCCTCAGTATCTCCTTTCATTCCATACTGGCTCTGACCAAAGGTCAGAGTTTGTCCAGAACCTAAACAAATCTAAGTCGCTAGATATTTTGAGCTCATGTCTCATTTTCTGTAGGTTCATGTCATCTGCTCAGTATGGTGCTATGCTTTGCAAGATCAGGCCTATGAGCAGCAACTCATCTTTTACCTTCATTTGCTCCTGCACCCAGGTCTCTCTTTTAATCCGTTTGCCCATATGCCTGGTTTTTAGTATTATTATTTACAGCAGGAGCCACCAGGTGGCATTGTGGCACATAGGCTATTTCTTAGCATGTGAGGGATGCTCAGTCTTTGAAGAAATAATGTGTTGTTGTTTGCTTTGTGTTGCAGATTCACTGTAGAGCACTGCTGCAAACAGCAAGGGAATTTGTCCTTTGCTTTACTTTCTCTAACTGGAGTCAATTCTTGGGACAGGGTTAGCTTTTGGGAAGCAGGCACTGCTACTGGGGCTGAGCATATTCAAAGCTGGGGACTGCCAATGTGTAGGTGGGTTTTTTTATAGCCTCTTACTACAATGACCGATATGTATGACTATATATGTCATACATAAGAAAAATAAATAAATATAATTATAAATATAATTATTTCATTTAAATAAGAAAGTTATGCTAAAAATGCCTCAGGCTCTACATCACTGATTTCTCTGATGAAAACTAACTTGTCAAGCCCTGAAATCTGCCCCAGCAGAGGAACAGTATTCATTATTATAGCTCCCATTGTTTTTTGAGGGGCGCCATAACATGAAAGACTTGGGCAAAGCCAGTTCCACAACAAAAAATTAGTTTTGAAAAAAAAAAGGAAGTATTGAGAAAGTTGTATGAACATGCATACCGTGTCTGTTTGAAATTCTTCTTTGTGAATTTTTATCCAAATGTTACTGAAGTGGTTATAGATTTTTGTCTCAGCAAATGAAATATCTCATAGCTTTATAGTTGTTAGGGGATGGAAGAGACCTCTCAGATCATTGGGTCCTGCACTTTGGCAGGAAAGACTGCTGGAATTAGATGACTTGGCAAGATCAGCATCAAGACGCTTTTTGAAGATCACCAGTGTGGATGACTCTACCACTTCTGGGGGAAGCCTGTTCGAAACCCTCGGTACTTGACTTATAAAGAAGTTTTTCCTTATGTTTAGCCTGAAATGATCCTCAGTCAGCTTGCGCCCATTATTTTTTGTCCTCCCCTGGGGAGCCTTAGTGAACAGATGTTCCCATGGGCCCTGATGTATGCCCTCGATATACTTATAGGCTGCCACCAAGTTCTCTCTGAGTCAACTCTTCTCCAGGCTGAACATCCTATGTCTTTCAGCCTTTCCTCATACAACCTGGCCTCCAGGTCTCTAAGCATGCGCGTGGCCCTCCTCTGGACTCTCTTGAGCTTCTTCACATTTTTCCTGAAGTGCAGTGCCCAGAACTGGACACAGTACTCCAGCTGCAGTCTCACCAAGACTGAGTAGAGCAGGAGGGTGACATTCTTAGCTTTGCTAAAGATGCCTTGGTAGATGCATGGCAGTGTTGACTAGCTCTGCCAGCTGTGGCATTGCATTGGTGGCTCATGTTCATTTTGCTGTCTGTCACGACACCCAGGTCTCGGGTTTAGCTGGGGTGCTGGCAAGCATAGCACTGCCAAGCCTCTAAGTGTGTTGTGGATTATTGCTCCCCAGATGGAGCACTTTACATTTCTCTGTGTGCCTGCCCCTGCTCTATCAGGTGTTCTCTTGCTGCCTTTGCCCAGACTGTCGATCTTGTCTTGTCTTGTCTTGTCTTGTTCCAGGCCTGTGAGTGGACCCCAAAGGCTACCCCGTTTGGTGTCAGGGGATCCCCTTAACTCCCCTGCCATGACTTTGAATGGAACCTCAGTGGAGGGGCTCCCCTTCGAGGCAGCCTCCAGGGTCATCACACCTCATGCTGGGCACTCATGGGGCTCCGACCTTCCCTACACCCCGGGCACTTGCCACCTTTGGTCGTGGGTCTTCTGGCCCCTCAGTGTCTCTGGTCCCTCTCAGCCATGGCTCTCCAGCCTCGAGCCCCTGTGTCCCTGGGCCACGGCTCAGGTGCGAAGGCTCCGAGGCTGTTGGTCTTTGATTCAACTGTCTCATGTCCCTAGTTCCCTATTCCAACACCCGCTGTGACACAACGTGCGATACCCACCAGCGTGACTGTCAGAGAGGTGCGACCGCTGGGCCAGGAGGCCACAAAGGAATATAGAATACCCACAGTCTATGGGCCCTGCATTTTCCTGGTGCCTCAGTGCCCCAGACCCAGTTAATCACCCCACTCAGGGCTCCTATCTCTCCCCTAGGCTCTGCCTCTCTCAGGGTATGGCGTCCCGGTCAACCAAGGTCCTATGGGCCCCTCTGTTGTCTCCCTTGCTCCGCTAATCTTCTCCGCTTGAGATCTTCCATCACTCTCCGCTTGGCTATCCCCGTTGGGGCTCCCACCAGTCCCACTTCCGTTACCTCTTCTCTGGGCTTCTCTGTAGTTGCTCCAGCTTCCCTGACATTCGTCTCCGCCTCTGCTCTCCCTACTCACACCACAGCTCCCTCTGCTAGCTTCTCTGCCGGCTTCCCAGTCAGCTCCTCTGCTGGCTCCTCTGCCACTTTTGCTCTCGCCACCTCTGCAGCCGCCACTGCCGCCATCATCCTGGGCCGCCCGACACTGCAACTGCGTGTTTCTGACCGCGGGCTCCCTCGCGGAACCTCCGCTCCTCGGCCTCTCTCCTGCGCCCTCAGGGCAGCCTTTTGTTTCCGCCAGGTGGTGTCTCTCACTGATGTCACCTGGCCCCAGCTGGATATGAATGCGGCTGATGAACCGCGTGGGTGGTTTCTCCGTGCACACTTCCCCACTCCTTCCTGCCCCTGCAAATGATAAGTTGGAGCTCTCTTCTTCTTCTGTCTGGACCTGGGGTTCTCCTGTAACCCCAGCACCTCTGGGACACTCTGTATTAAACAACATCAGGTTGAGGTCCACCTACTTCGTGATGATGATCACAGTTTGACGTGTGTGACTCTCCCCTCACCCCCCAGATCTGTTATTCATTCCACTTGGCGTGCTTGGAGTTAAAGTTGCACCTATTTCCCCCAGCGACACCCCTTCACAACGGGCCGCGAGAGGGGGTGGCACCCCACAGCCGTGAGTGTGCTCCTTCTAAGGACACGTGGGATGAAGGTCTTTGCTCTGCAGTTCCAGCAGGCTCCTCTTGTGCTCAGGTGAGGAAAGCCCATGCGCTTCTCTTTACGGCAGATGGGCAGTGCAGTCTGCTCTGCCCCGAAGGGTTGCGGGCTGAGCTGGGCTGTTTAGACAGACCCATGAACGGAGGCGGCAAAGAGCTGCACTGCAGCTCTTGTATTGCCTGACTGTCTTCGAGCATGACCATGTTCCCCCATAGTTTGTTGTCGTCAGTGATCTTTGCCAGTTTGTTTTTAATATCCAGATCCAAATTGTTGATGAACATGTTGAAAAACTCTGGTCTAAGAACTGAATCCTGAGGGGCACCACTGGTAACCCTCTGCCATGATGACTCAGTTCCATCAATCAGTACTCTCTGGGTCTTACCATGGAGCTAGTTGCCTAGCCACCAGACCTAGGTAAGTAGTCAAGGCCACATTTTCCCAATTTTTTCATGAGGACTTCATGGAAAATCAGTTTCAAGGTCTTTTTGAAGTTCAGGTATATGACATCAACCTCATTTCCCCTATTCAGGTGGCGAGTCACCCAATCGTAGAAGAAAAATGAGATTGGTCTGGCATGACTTGCCCTTAACAAAGCCATTTTGGCTATCCTTCAGAATACTGCCTTCTGCTAGGCTGTCGGTAATGGATTCTTTGGTAATTTTCTCCAGGATTTTACCAGGGGTAGAGGTCAAACTGACTGGTATGTAATTTCTCTGGTCCTCCTTTCTCCCTTTCTTAAAGATAGGCACCACATTGGCCTTCTTCCAATCTTCTGGGACCTCTCCCAAGCACCACATGTCTTCAAAAAACTTTGCCATAGGTCATGTGATGACGTTGGCCAGTTCTTTTAGTACCTGATAATGTTTAGCACTTCAATAAAGTTTTCAATAGCATTCTTATGATATTCTTTTTAAAGGCATGATTTTTTCATGAGACAACAAAAAAGTTCAGGAATCCAAATGTTTCACATTTGGAAAGGCCATTTTTAAGTGAAAAAAACATTTTGTCTAAAGAAATTCTGATCCACTATAATAAGAATGGCACTACAAGGCTCTGTGTTTATTGCTGCCACTGAATCATGCTCAAATGTGATTTTTTTTCATTGCAAACTCAGATTGGACTGTGAAAGCAGCCTGGGCTTTTCCATTTTCACGCCTCATCACCAGTAATAAAAGGTTCTGCTAGCCAACTTAGACCTTCAGTGACACCTGTACAGTCTCTCCCGCCACCCTCCCCATGGCCATCTGTGAGTTTGCACAGCTGTAATGGGTTAGAACTTAGCAAATATTTCTGTTGATGCTGCACAAGCAGAAATAGACTCCAACTCCCTCTCCTATAGCACTGTAGGATTCCCAGGACTGTCATTAATGTCACCAGGTCTCACTCTGATGTGCAGAGGGAGCATATCTGCTTTGTAACGGGGAGCCATTTTTATTCAGTCTCCTCTTACAGTGGAAAGTTCACCTTCCAGAGAAGGTGGGAAGGAAGCCAATAAGGCCAGACCTTCCAAAGAGCTCAGTGTGTTGGGTGCACAAGGGGTGCTGAATTCTTTGGAAAATTTGTGCCTAAATGTTACAATGGAAGATGGTGGGCACTGAGCACTTGAAAGCCTGGTTCTCCTTTAATAGCTATATGATTTCTTTGAAAATTCTGGTACTGAAGGCAGGTACTGAACACCCAAAAAATTAGTCCTACCTCCAAAAGAATGGGGCTTCTTAGTGGAAGTTGAGGAGGACCCCACTTGATGCATTGGCAGGCTTAATGGCAAACTTGTTCAGTTGCCTGATAGCGTCAGCCCATTGTCTTGGAATGACAGTTATATAAACCTGATTGATATTAAATCTAAACTTATTATGGCACTGTATTTAGTTACCACATCTATACTCTAGGCCTCATCTGAAGTACTGTGTCCAGTTTTGGGCCCCTCACTTCAAGAAAGATGTGGATGAATCACAAAGAGTCAAGAAGTGAGCAACAAAAATTATTAGAGGCCTAGAAACCATGATTTATGAGGAAAGGCTCAAAGAATTAGAATTATTTCGTCTGGAGGGGAACACTGAGGGGAAATTTTAGAACAGTCTTCAAATAGCTCTAGGGTGGGTTATAAAGGATGGAGGCAGACTACTCCCTGTGGCTTCAGGGAGCAGGACAAACAGCAATGGACTTAAATTGCAGTGAAAGTAGGAAGAACTTTCTCGTATGCAAGTGGTTAAGCACTGGAATAAATTAGCCACAGAAACTGTAGAATCTCAACCTTGGTTGTTTTAAGAGCAGGGTAAACAGACATTTTACTGGGATGGTTTAGTTAGAGATGATCCTGCCTTGAGGAGGGGGTTGGACTAAATGAACTCCTGGGTTCCTTCCATCCCTACTATTTCACCATTCTATCTTGGTCTCTGGAGAGAAGGAGATCTTCATATTTAACATGCCCAACTCTCAACAGGTTTAAGACCAGATCATCAAATCTTTATATTCTTACCTCTCCTTTGAAATCTTTCAAAAAAAATCCAGAGCCCAAGATGTTATGGCATCCCAATATAGTTGGATCCCTGGGCCTTTTTCTCTCCTTGTATAAATCTGTGTAGTTCTTCCATTGAAGCCAACTGATACCCATTAAGGCTTGGGCCAGCTGCTTGGCTTGTTTTGTGTTCAATTAACCTATGAATGAAAATATTTTATCTTCTTATGTTAGTCTGGCACAGTTGACCTGAATCTCATCTATCTCCCTTCATAATCCCTGCATTCTACTTTGGTGACATTACTAGTTATTCAAAATTCCCCCAACCTCTGATTTTACATTTGATTATTTTTTCCTGTATGAAGCACAGTAAGGGGAAACAGTGCAAAGCTCCCATCTGGAAAAATAAAATGTTGCTTCTCAGTAAAGCAATGGATTTAGCCCTTAGATTTAAAGATCTTCAGGGAAGAAGGATAGTAGTCTTGATCCTCTAGATTGCCAAAGAGAACTCAGAATAGGTCCTGAAGGGAGAGTGGTCAGGTAGTTTTAAGCTTCCTTTATTCATCTTCACTCTTGGGCTATTGAGGTTCCTGATCACTTGACTAGATAGGGCACCTGGCATGCTTCTGTAATTTTTATAGTTATTATGATATATACTAGTAGTCAGTCACCCCAGAAAGCATTTTGTAACCCAAGGATGAAAACTGCATCAAGGATCCCCAGCCATAAACCGGTACCTCGGGCATTCCTCCTTTCCCTAACAGGCCCTTTTTGTTATTCATATAGCCATTTTGCCAGTGCTTAGAAACAACAATGGCTCTGTACCATCCACTTAACCCAGGCTTAAGGTTGCTTCATCCTAATGAAGTAATGCAAAGCAGCCCTGTTGCACTGGTGACTTGAACTATATCTTTGAACTATAACATGCTGAGCAGAGGACCAGCAAAACAAATAACCAATGCAAATACTTTCCATTCACTTTTCTTGACTCCCATCATATTGTCCAAATCTGTTTCTCCAATATATTGAGATCAGGACTTTTAATCCTCGTGCCCTTCAAAGCATGGGCGGACATGATTTGTATTGTTGAGGCCTTTGATTTCTCAATTCCATTATTCATGTTACATGGACAGCATGCACACTCTCAGACTAGATTGGATGAGGAAGGATTATATGGCCTGTCATAGACAATAATAAAGATCAAAATCTCTATCACACCTAGAAGACCATTGGCCTAGTGTGGTTGAGGTGCACCAAATTCTATAGTCAAGAACATGGAAGGTTGTGATGTGACTAGTATCATACCCAGCTGCCCTTGTCTCCCCAAGTCAAATGACTAGGCACTTATTTACAGCTGGGTCAACTAGGGACTGGCATCCATCTGGAGAACTACCAACTTGCCTCTGGGACCACAGGGAAATACCATAACTACTCTACCACTGTTCCCTGCTGGATGATAAGCTCGCCATCTTTTTGGGAGGCAGTACAGTATAATATATACAGCACTGGGTGGTGTGAAACCAGTGCTTTTGCTCTGTTCAGGTACTGGGTTCACTGTTCTGGGAGCAGAAGAGGTTCTGGATGCTGATCAGAAAAAAGAACTGTTTACTGCAGTTAGAAGCAGGCTGTATTATGGAGGCACTTGGGCAGATGTAAACTTAAGAATAGAAGGAATGATTGTTTAACCAAGGTGTCCTTGTTTTAATGGGGAGAACAAAACATGGTCTGCCCATCAGGAGGCCAGGTTGGCACCAAGCTCTTCTGTTGACTCCAAAGGTGTCAGTTTTTAGAGCTTCTTGGACACGTTTCAGCCAAAAGTGGGTTTTTTTAGAAAATGCTGATTCACCCAAACTAAAATGATTCCTTTCTTCTTCCCCAGTGGACTTCTTCAAAGCCCAGGTGCCCAGAGCCCATAGTTTTGGAGCAGTTTTGCCATGCCAACTACCTCAGGGTCTCAGGGCTTCCAGCAGCAGCAGTGTCCCACAGGGACACCCATAAGCAAGCCCCAACCATTCTTTCCTGCTCACATGGGCTAACTCCTGTTTGCTTTGTACCTGTTTATTTAGACCAGGGCTGTCCAGCACATGGCTCATAGGCTCCAACTTCATTATTGCTCCCAATGTCAACCCAGCTGCTCCTCCAGCTGGGCTCTCCAGACTCCTTCTACTGCTTCCATCTTCTGCTTCCTGTCCCAGCTTTGGACATGTGGATGGACATGTGAATTCCCAGCCTTGGACTCATGGGACTTGTGGATCTGGGGGACTCCTTATGGTGGGGGAAGCCCAGGGGGCATGCAATGTGGGGAGGGCAAGTGGGGAAGCTTATGCAACTTTAGGACCTCAGGGGGCCCACGCAGTTGTGGGGGGTGAGATCTGGGGGATTGTACACAGTGGTGGGAAAGCCCACAAGGTTGGAGGTGACTGCACATTGAGAGATCCTATGGCCTGAATGGATGTAGCCCCTGGCCACTGAAAAGTTTGACAACCTGATTTAGATTAACTCTGTGGAGAATGGAATGTCTTTCATTGCAATTCTGAACAACAAAAAAGCAAAAGGGAGCTTTGAACTTGGCTGGAGGCCCTAGAAAATATAATACTAATAACTCTCACTCTTCTTATTGCTTCTGAGACCTAACCAAGTTATTTAATCTCCCTGTGCCTCAGTTTCTCCATTTGAACTGGTAATATTGTTGCCGTCACCTTTGTAAAAAAACACTTGGAGAGGCAGAGAGGAAAGTCTGTATTATAGCCTTCTTTGCAAGTTCTACACAGGGAGCATAGGGTAGTAGACACAAAAGGCATCTACCACATAGACCAGAGAAGAGAATTTTTCCCTGTTCTTTTGGTTCGATTTGGTTTAAACAAAACTAGACTGCCTACTGTTTATCACCTTAGTATTTTTCTAGTAAATGAGTTGAGCAAAGGTTAGACTAGAACAGAACAGACTATGACCTTTAAAATCTTTACTGTAGGCTTGGACTTTCCAGCTGCCAGCTTCCTAGACCAATACGATCAAAACCAAAGAGAGGCCAGGTGATATGGTTGGTGCTAGATGAAAATCAGTATCAATAGCTGTGAGCTCGCTCACACAGGGCTCTCCTCAGCATGCAATGGTGGCAACAACCTGAAGAATTTTCTATTACCTCAAGGTTCCCCTTGGTGGACTTCAAAAGGCTGAGATACTATAGAGGAACAAAACACACCAAGTATCATGATCTGATTAATTCTGGGAATATGTGCATGAGACACTTTACTGCACATTAGACTTATCTAATTCACAGTAAGGTGTTAGCATCTACATATGTGTGGCAATTACTGTGCATTAAATTAGTCTAATGCACTGTTTTCAAGATACAGGTACTAGAAATCAGTACATTAAACTAATGTGCCAAAGTGCAAGTGTAGATGTGCAGACTGGGAGCAATTTGCATCTGGTAGCAGGGCAGCAGGGGGCCACAAGTTAGCCTCAAACCCTGCAAGGCAAGCAGGGAGCTGGGACAGTTGCCTACCAACTTCCCAGAGCTGCTCCCAGCTCCACAGGGCTTGGAGCTGCTCCAGGGAGCAGGCAGGCTGGTGTCCCCAGCTCTCAGCCTGCCCACCATGGCTTCCAGCTCCATGGGGCTCAGAACTGCTCTGCGGAGCAGGAGGGCAGCAGTCCCCTTTCTCCCCTCCCCCCAGCCTTGGCCTGACCCCCTCTCCATGCCCTCTGCCAGCCTGAGGCTGCCCCTAGTACCCCCTACCAGATTGGGCTGACACTCAGGGTAGCCTGGAGTTCTCCCTGGCTGCTGCAGGGAGGCAGAGCAGGACAGAACTGTCCTGGACTTAACTGCAAATTTGCTTGTGATGCAGGCACACACTCAAACGTAAGCCCAGGCACAGTTTAATGAGCCTGAATTTTCTGCGCAGAAAATTCAGGTGCATTAATTGCACCTGTAGACATGTCCTCTAATAAAATAGGAACCTAAGAACTGGCTCACTGGGTCAGACCAGCTAGTCCATGATCCTATCTTCAACATCGGTTAATACTATGATGAATAATCATGCTCTTATACCCTTGTGGAGGACCAGTGTATGGGATAATGTCTTGGAGCTTAAAGAACTGTACTTTAAGAATGTGTTTGGTGAGAGACAAGAGTATATGTGAAAAGGAAGATAAGGCTTAAATATTGCATTGTCTTGTTTCTCTTTGTTTTGACGCTCACATGTTGAACAGACAAGATTAACATCAAAAGAAAGACATTGCAAGACCAGGCACTTCTGCTTTCAATGATTCTTCCCCAACATTTCCTTCTTTGTTGGAAAGGGACAGGAATTTCTGAGTTTCCTTTCCTTAAGATTTTTTATCTTAAATACACTCCACCCTCCCAAACCAAATTTCAGAGAAATCTACCAGATATTTCTGAATTAAAACTATTAATATTCACATGGTGGCCACTTAAGTCCACCAAATGGGGTCTCATTAATAATTTGCCCATAGTTGTAATCAGTTCTCCAGGGTACTCTCCTCTCCAGCACCATATACAGAACTATTAAGAACTATTAACCATCTCTATGGGTTTGCACTCTCTCTCCACTCCGTCTCTGTTTATACAGCCCAAAAATCAGAGTACTTCCTTCACTGCTGTCAGAATTCTTTTATGGTGTGATCAAAATACACAGTTCCCATTTCTAGTTTTTTCTGTATTCCCTCCACTCCTAGTGCATGCTTTAGCTTTACAAAATTTAAGATACATTTTCAAAACCCTAATCAAATACCTGCAAAGTTCTTATTTAAAAGGCTGGAAGAGGTTAATAAGGTCATATGAAAGCAGGGCTAGAAGGAACCTAATGAGATCATCTAGTCTAGCAGGATCATCCCTGACTAAACTATCCCAGCCAAGTGTCTGTCCAGCCTATTCTTGAAAATTTCCAGAGATGGAGATTCTGCAACTTCTCTAGATAACCTGTTCCAATTCTTGACCACCCTTATAGTCAGAAAATTCCCCCTAATCTCCAACTAAAATTTTCCCTGATGCAATTTGAGGCCATTGTTCCTAGTCTTGTCCTCTGTGACCACAGAGAAAAGCCCATTTCCATCCTCTTAATAATCACCCTTAATGTATTTGAAGACTGGCCCTTCTTCTAAGCAAAAATGAATACAATCTCATAAGCTAGGAACAGATATTCAAAAAGCCTGAGCCTGAATTGATTCAATCTTTGCAAGTTAGTCTAACCTGGCTAGGCTTAATCAGTTTTGTAACCAGACAGACATCCCAGAAATGCAGGTACAGTGGCTCAGGCTAGAAGCTGGGAGGCACTAGAGCAGCCCTCTCTTCTCTTGCACAGGGCGGAGTTGAGGTGGGTATGGCCAGGCCGCTGCAGAACACTGTGATTAGGGAGG
>JAGPOW010003447.1:997652-1036911 GCA_030014935.1 Caiman crocodilus | reverse complement strand
TGCACTTTCTCTGGCACTAGGGCCCCACACCCTGTGGGCCCCTATGAGGGTATCGTGCCCTCTCTGGCACCTATGAGGATACTATGCCCCCATGGGCACTGGGATCCCCACACTACTGTGGGTTTCCCCTGAGGCTTTCTCCAACCCCTTATAGCCTCACCCAAACCACCGGTCTTATAACAAGAACTAAACACAAACCAAGCCCCTGGGCTATAACAAAAACACACGCTCTCTGGCTATAATGACAACGGATGCCCAAACAACATTCGGTGCTACCAGTGACCCTCCCCCTCCAGGGCAGAGAGCTCCTTTCCCTTTGGTAGCTGGCAGGGAACTACCAGCTTGGCCTTGGCGCTGGGCCTTATAAGACCCAGGCCCTGCCCCTTTCGGTCAGCTGACCTTCATTAGTTGCCCTGGCAACCCACAGCTGTGCTGCCTAAGCACCGCTAGGGCTCCCTCTCTGGCAGTTCTTCTCCTTTTCAGGCACAGAACACCTCAGTGCTCTGTGACAGTCGCATTAACCTTTCTGTTAACTATTGTATGCTAAACTGTAAATAAATTTGCCTTTACTTCACTTCTGACTCACCTCCTTGATCCTGAACCCAGCAGCCTCACGGCTGATACATTCACAGCACCTAGTGTTGCCCTGAGGGGTCAGGCCAACGCTCAGGATCTCAATATTGTGCTGTTAGACAGGAGGGTGTGGTGTGCAATTGCACATGCACACATAAAAATCAATTAAGCACACATACACTCACTAGGTGCATACACCCCTGCTAGGCATACATACTCACTCTAGCAGCTCAGATAACCACATGTTCAAAATAATTAGTCTAGGTTCATGCACACCGATCAGCAGTTTAAGCCCATACATGCTACACACACACCAAATTTAGACAGAATCAGTCAACAGTTACCAACACTTACACATCCAATACACATACGTGGATTACTAATTCATATACCACACACACACACACACACACTGATATCTATATATTTGTATATATGTGTATTCACTAATTCATACACATACACACAGGTGAGTTCCTAAATTGGGTATTGTGATGTGTATGTATGTATGTGCTTGGTGTACTTGGGATATCTGGGGAAAGGTTAAGGTAAGAAAGTAGAAGTGTAAGGAGTTAAAGTTACCAGGACCAGGATTAAAATTTGTAGACTACAGGGGCCTGGGCTGAAGAACTGAGGCTGAGGGGGAGCTTTAGCTTAATTGATCTTAATTGATTAAAAGACAATGGCCCAAAGCCTTCAGAACAGGGAAGCATGCCGGCACAGAGGCTGGGTCTGGAGCCAGAGCTGCGGGAAAGCTGAAAAGGTAGATGGGGAGAGGGAAAGATGTGACTAAGGGAAAGTGTGGGTGTTAAAGAGGGGCTCTGGATGCAAGGGAGCCAAAGGATGGCTCCGGGGCAGCTAGAGAAGCCTGGGAAGCTGCAAGGAGGGGGGAAGCCTGAAAATAGACAGATGGACAGCAGAAAATCACAGAAGGAGTAGCAGGAGAGACTGAAAGGCAGCAGGGGAAGCAGGAAAGCAGAAAAATGCAGCAAAAAGTCACAGGGAAAAGGCAGTAGGAATTGAGAGGAGATTGGGAAACTAGTGGAAAGGGGTGGGGGTTGGAATTAAGAGGGAGAGAGAATGAGGATTCAGTAAAACATGACCCATCTCGGGGTTGCAAATGACAGTGGTTTTGTTGAACAGGGGAGATGGTGACACAATGCCAGATTGGTTCCCTTGCACCCACACACCCACGTACACACTCAAAAAAAATGGCAGCAGGGGTTAGAGAAGCTTGATGCAGGGGCTGAAGTCCACTGAAGTGGAGAGACAGAGAGAGAAAGACACTGAGGAGAGAGACAGAGAAAGTCCAAATTATTGAAGGTGGTGTACAGGTAATATCTACCTATCCCAGGCTAGAAGTTGATCCTTGATGGCCAGTTGGGGTCTCCTTCAGCTCAGTGTTGTCCAGAGGGGGTCTCCAGCAGGGCCTCTGGGGTGAATAGGTGATGTGAAGCTGTTCTGGTCCAGATGGAAATAGTGTTCCACGGGGTCTGTCTTCACTGTCCCTTTTTATAGGGGCAGACCATGTGTGACCCTAGTGACAGGAGGCACGCCTAGGCAAGGGTCAGCCCCTGATGTGTGTTCCATGCAGGGATGTACAGTTTTGGGGGACTGTAATGGTGGGGTACAATGATAGAGTTGCTGGTTCTGCAGGGTCTTTTGTTTTTCAAATGCTGGTCTGGTCTCTGTTCCTGGGTGAGGTCTGTGGTTCCTGGGTGAATCAATGCAAGGTAATGGCCTGTTCATTACAGGCCATTCAGTAGAGGCCTGTTACCATTGTATTTCAATCATTCTCAATCACTCTCATTCATCCAGGAACCAATTTACATGGGAGGGGTACAATGAATCATATTATTGCAACATGGGAACAATGCCCAGGCAGAGGACAGAAGATGATGGTTTGACATATAAAATGGAAACTTGACATAACTTTGGTTCACTTAAAAACACAGGCCTAAATCATAGGAAATCATGAAACAATAAAAATCAATATGAAAATAATACAATATACAACAGTAAAAATTAATACAAACCTAATCATTATACAATATAAAACAGTAGCTATCCAAAACCAAAAACTTGCTAGCAAAATAAAAATATTCAAAGCTTATCCTAAGTTTGAGCTCATTTATACTTCTATATAGGGAATAGAGAGGGAGAGAAAAGTCAGAAATGGTTGGGGAAGGAGGGGAAATGCATTTTAAAAGAAAAGAAAAAAAGAAAAACTGGGGGTTTTGCTACACTAGCTGGCCTGTAACAGCTCTCAAAAAAGATCATTTCCTGCATTCCTTGATTTTCCACTCCACTTGTTATGCTGCTGCCAAAAAAATGCAGACCAGATAGGAATTCTGTTAATAATGCCTGGATAGATAGGGTTGTCAGCATTATCAGTACCTGTGTGGTGTGGTTGCATGAGATTGCAAGACAGGTACGTCATGTCTGTGGCCACGTGTTGACCAGATAATGTGGCAGGAGGTATTCATGAGAACAGGAGAGAGAATGGCAGTCCAGCTCAGGAATGTAGAAAATAGTATTGCTTATCTGTAGTGAAAGTTGTTGATTAATGATTATAATGTGTTTCTCATTTTAAACAGTCAATGCTTTTTGTTACTGCTTGTTGTTATAAAAGTTGTTGTAATAACAGTTGTTGTTATAAAAGTTGTTGATTATCGCTTGTGGTTTTAAAAGTTGAAGAATATTGCTTGTTGATTACTGTTACCTTGTAAATGCTGTATGGTTTGGTGATTTATGTAAATGATGCTTAATATACCAGTTACAGTTAATGATGATAAACTATTTTATTTTCTTTCAATGTGGGCCATTAGCAGGTAATTGAGCCAGGCTCCCTGGCTTTGTTCTTAGCACTGGCAAATCAACAGTTGTTGACAGAGGCACCAGGAAAAAGGATAGTAAAACTTGTGAAACTGGAAAACCTGGTAAATCCCCATCCAGGACCCATGGTGTGGCAGGTCACCAGTGTGGGGCACTGTCAGGGCTGTGGGTGGGGTATGACAGAGATAGTATCAGTGACAGGTGTGGGGGGCGGGTCTCACTTTGGACCTGGAGAGTCCTTTGGATCAAGCCTATTTAGATCTGGGGAGTCCTGTGAGAGGGCAGGTACCATTTGCTTTGAAGGGTAAATGAAAGCATGCAAGGCGCCCTCTTCAAGCAGCCAAGCAGTTCTTCATTCCTGGATGGAACCAGGAGAAGATTATGGGGTGACAGTGCGGTTGTCAGTAAGGGCTGCCTGCTGCTGTTGCAAGAACACCCATGGGTCTGATTGTGGGGCGAGCATCATGCAACTGTGACTGACATGGCAGCACAAGGAAAAAAAATCAATTACGAAGCATGGACACTATGGGTTTCAGGCATGTGAGCAGGAGGGCACCATTTGCTCTGAAACCAAATGAAAGCACTCCCCCCTTCAGGCAGCCAAGTGGTTCTTCATTCCTGGGTGAAACCAGGGACAGGTGATGGTGCCATTGTCACCCTGGCCAGAGCATTGCAGGGGCAGAGGGATGGGGGTGCAGTTGTCTGTGCAGGTGAGCAGAACATTGATTCATGTCGAGGTGGATGGGCTGCTACATATGGTGTTCAAATATGCACAGTTTACACAAGCACCTGAAAAATTGCAGGTATCCTCTCCCTCTCTTATCTGCAAATCAAAGAAACATCTGATGAACAAACAGGCTCACTACATAAAAATTGTAATGGCATCTGGTGGACAAAGGGGTTTCTTACATGTCATTCAATAAATTATCATGTAAACTTGACAGATTCACAGATGCCAGCTAGATTCACAGTATTAATTTGTGTCGATGCAAACTAAAATATATCAGGATGTGGTTTATTTGGAATTGCGAACAAGTCATTTAAATCGCAAAAAAAACCCATACATGTAAACTGTGATGCAGTTAAACTGAACAAAGGGGCAATTTTTGTCATGTGTACAATAGGCCTATATGACTTGTTATAAAAGGATATCACACAAGTCACACAGCAGGTTCCAGTCTTCCATAAAAAAAGATAAGCCATCCCTTTTGGTCTAAATTCCTTTTATTTCAGGTCAATCAAAACAAAGAAAGTACAGAGTAAAGTCTCCCTGAGAGGACCTGAGAATGCCTTCACTGTGGTATTCTGCCCTGAGCTGTGTGGATCAGCCCCTTGTTTCTGGAGGCTGCAAGCTCTTTGAGAGTTGGAAGACATGGTGTACAGCGAAGAAAGGCTTTGTGTTAAGTAGCTAACTATAGTGTGCCCTAGGCATTAGCAAAAAGTCCTTGACTTGTGAACTGAGTACATTGGGGTGAATCCTGATCTCCTTCTACTGATGTAAATCTGCATTAACCACTTTGATTCAAAATAGCTGAAAGCATTTTGCTGCTTGTATTGTTGCTAATGCTAAGAACCTGTTGACATACCTAAGTTCTACTGTACTTTTTTATACCAGTACTGTTGAGGTGCTACAACTCCAATACTGTACATGCAATTAGACTGGTGCTTATATAAAGGCCTTTCTCATGTATAACTTATTCCAATATGGGAAGTGGAATAAGCTGTGTGTTTACGTTGCATCTCCACAGGGCTGTATGGGTATAATGGCAAAAATCTGGTCTGCTGCAGTTATACTCAAAGAAAATCTGTGTATAGATCCAGCCTTCATGAATGGGACAGGAAGTATTCAGTATGTCACTGGCAACATTCACAAGGACCTGGCAGGAAAAGGCATTAAGCTACCTTGTGTTATGGAGTTTGTCTGGATACAGAATTCAGATCCTCTTCTTTCCACCTTGCTCATTCCGGCTAATACAGGCATGATTGTGCTGGGTATAGTGCCAGAAAGTGACTGGGGAGTTTCTATAATGCTACTGGAGCACCAATACTTTTCTGATAAATACGGTACTTTAAAATCATGGCAATACATTTGCTAACATCTCAGATGTCTGCAGCAGTCTCCCAACAGATCATCTCTACAAATGGTGTGTTGAGGAGGCTCAGACAGTGGTGCTTCACTGGAGGTTTCATCCATTTAAATCACAGGAGTTGGTTGGTCCTTCTAATCCTCTAGCCTGAGCAGCTATCCCAGGAGAGCTCATCCCACAGGCCCTGGTGCTGCAGCAGAATTGGTCACTGAGATGTTTTGTCCTTGCAGAAACAGTATATCTTATAGTCTTTTTTCTGCTACATGAAGGGAAGAAGCTACAACCTAGGAGCAGGGGTGGCCAGACCATGCTTTATGTCTGGCAAATCAAATTATTCCAGCCACACACATTTGTACGAGAATGGCACAGACAGGAACAATCACTGCGGCCTTGTTGAAGTGTACTGCTGAAACAGGCACATCTTTCACCAAAGTACCCTGGTAATGGGGTGGGGACTTACATACATAGTCTTGAGGCCAGCCTTGCAGCAAGGACTCTGTGTTTGCCAAGGCCTGGATTTCACTGGCACCTGAGCATGAACAATTATAGGGATTCTGACCTGCCTTCACATTCCGCAGGTGTCTCAGAGACCACAGCTCTTCCTTTGAGAGATGTGAGATCAGGTTTCCATCTAGAATGAGGACTTCTAAAGCAGGGAAGTTCTTGGCTGAGGGGACAGCATGTAGTTTGTTATTGGACAAGTGGAGTTCCTTCAGGAAGTGGAGTGAGAGGTCTAGAGAATGAAGATTATTGAAACTTACATCTAGAACTTCAATGTTTGGAGGCAGAGGTATGACAATGTGATCTATGCCTGTGCTGGACAAGTTAAAGATGGAGAGAGAAGGCTGCCATAGACATGAAGATGACGAGGAAGCTGCAAGGTTGTTTTCACTCAGATCTAGGTGGGCTAGATTGGTCAGCTGCTGCAGCATTTCACATATGGCGTGGTAGGAAATCAGGTTATTGTGACGGAGTTTTAGTACCTGTAGCTCTGGGAAAGCTCCCTGGCAGAATGAAGATCCCAGACTTTGATCTTGGAAGTGGTTTTCTGATAAATCCAGATGGTTTAAGGTTCTAAAAATTTTGCCAATACCACATGGAACATGGGCAACCTGGGACTGTGTCACAGTCAGATTCTGCAGGCTCTCCAGCCAGCTGCTCAAGCTGGAGAAGTCCTGGGCTCTGTCCACCAGGGAAGTGGAGGTCACATTGTGAAAGCGTAATGATGAGATTGGCAAAATCTGCCCAGCCATGTGAGCCCAGCTGGCATTTCCAAGGAAGGTACAACTTTCAAATCCAAGCATTGTGACTTGAGTGTTGGAAAAGAATTTCAAGACAGATGCCAAGAGAACCTCTGGCACATCAAGTTCTCCAAAGATCACCTTGGTCACCATCAGAGTTCCCAGCATGTCAATTACTGATGGTTCTAATTTGAATGGTAAGAACCCTACATATTTCTCCAAGTTTCCTCCTCGAAACTCAAATTCAGTGGCAAGGAGACAACGTGTGAGACTTCTTATGGTTTTCTCAGATAAATGTAAGCAGATGCAGTGCTGTTGGGTGTTATTGAAAAAACATCTTCCTTCTACCTTGGAGAGTTTCAGTCCTGTGAAGAGCAGAATCACCAAGTACTGAGCAATGTGCATGATGATTAGCCTAGAAAACAGAAGAGTATATCTGAGACCTTTGCTTATTACAATGGTGGGGCTGATTTAGCTCCTGCAGGTGTGGCCTCCTCTCACTGAAGTCAGTGAGAGCAACTTGTACTTAGTAGCAAGAAGAGAACACCTGATATGACAAAACTTTTGGTGTAGAGGCAATATCTTTTATTAGACAAACTAGATAGCTGCAACAATATTTCTTTTATTTGCAAGTTTTCAGGCCTAAATGCCCTTCATCAAGCAACAGAGAATTCAAAGATCGTAAAATATCTCCTAGGTAGAAACAAAACTTCATATTGCACAGGAAAACTAAAAGCTGGTAAGGTTCTCCTGTGTAGGAAAGTTCATTTATAAAGAGGTTGCTCCATGAGTATGTGAATTAGGCTCAAACAAAGGCTGGATCATACTTTTTCTCTCAGGTGTCCGATGGCACACAAGTTGCTGAATTTTGCTTCCTTCTTAAGTTCACATTGTACAGAAGAACTAAAACATGGTATTGTTTTCTGGGTGTTAAAGTTCATTTGTGAAAAAGCTGTGAGGATGTAATTTACATACTCTGTATGATGTTGAACTCTGTGAGTATGTAAATTAGGTTCAAACACAGGCTTGAGCTGGTTGTTTATTTCAAGGTGACCAATAGCAGGCCAGATGCTGGATTTTGCTTCTTTTTACTTATGTTGTGAATTTTTCATTTCAAAATGGCTAATTATGAAAGTTTGCAAGAAAACATTTTTTTTTGCAACTATCTAGTTGTTTCATAGATTTCATAGACATTAGGGCTGGAAGGGACCTCAGAAGATCATCAAGTCCAGCTCCCTGCCTGAAGGGCAGGAAGTCACCTGGGGTCATAGGATCCCAGCAAGATAAGCATCCAATTTACACTTGAATGTGTTCAATGTAGGTACTTGAACTGAATCACCTCCGATGGCAGGCTGTTTCAGACCTTGGGGGCTCAGACAGTAAAGAAATTCTTTCTTATGTCTAGTCTGACTCAGTAGTTTGTAACCATTTGACCTCATCATCCTTTCGGGTGCTCTCATGAACAAATGTTCCCCCAGATACTGGTGGTCACCCCTGATAAACTTGTAGGTGGCCCTCAGATAATCCCTGAGCCTGCACTTTTCCAGGCAAAAGAGCCCTGTGGCTCTCAGCCTGTTGTTGTAAGGTCTGTTTTCCTGACCTCTGATCATGCGTGTGGCTCTTCTCTGGACTCTCTCAAGCTTCTCCACATCCTTTTTGAATTGTGGAGCCCAAAACAGGCCAAGGGGAGAACGATGTGCTGGGATTTGCTTGAGAAGCATTGATGGATGCAAGCCAGTGTTTTGATTCCTTCAGCATCACATTGAAGGCTCATGTTCATCTTGTGGTCAATCATGACCCCTAAGTCCCTTTCATCTGTAGTGCTAGCCAGTGTAGCACTGCTGAGCCTATAAGGATGCTGCAGGTTTTTCCTCCCAAGATGGAGAACCTTGCATTTTTCAGTGTTAAACACCATCAGGTTCTCGTTTTCCCATTTGCTGAGCCTGCCAGGTCAGCCTGGATCACCCTCCTGTCTTCAGGTGTGGATGCTTTGCCCCAAAGTTTGGTGTAATTGGCGAACTTGGCCAGTCCACTTCTGACTCGAATGTCCACATCATTAATGAAGATGTTGAACAATATGGATCCAAGGACAGAGTCTTGGGGGACCCCACTGGTCACAGGGCACCATGATGATTAACTTCCGTCAATTACTACCCTCTGGGTTCAACCACAGAGCCAATTTCCCAGCCAGCGGATCGTGGTGGACCCAAGGCCAAAATTGGCCAGTTTCATCAAGAGGTGATCATGGGATACCAGATTTGAAGGTTTTTTTGAAGTCAAGATATATGACATCAATCTCTTCTCCCTTGCCCAGATGATGTCACCTGGTCGTAGAAGAAAATGAGATTGGTCAAGGAAGACCTACCCGCAACAAACCCTTGCTGGCTATCCCTCGGGATGCAAGTGTTGGCCAGTCCATTAAGGATGGCCTCTTTAAATAAACACTTCTAAGATCTTCCCCAGGATAGAAGTCAGGCTGATGGGCCTATATTTTGCCAGATCCACTTTCCTCCCTTTCTTGAAGAAAGGCATCACACTGGCCTAGTTGTAATAAAAGATATTGCCTCTACCACAAGAGTTTTGTCTGCCTATGCCTCTAGACCAACACAGCTACAACAAAATCATCTGATACGAAGACTTCTCACATTCACTGCTGCCACATTCCCCTTTTCACGGTCTTGGATCCAGTACTGGCCTGGCACACCCAAGGAATCAAAAGGGGGGAAAAATGGAAATGCTAAATTACCTTGTCCTAATTACCCAGGTAGCTCATTTGGTAGACTGCAAGACAACTTCAGGTCATAAATTCATAATGTGGTGGGTTTGCTACATCAAGGAATTATAGAAAAGCAAGGCATATCATTTATATAATGCAAAAGGTCAGTATATTTGTGAACTGAAATGAGTGTGGTTTGAATCCACTCAGAGATGTTGGTTGGGAAGTTGATGTAGCTGTGGATAAAATTCAATAATTAATTATTTAAGTGCAAGTTAGACAAACATTTGTCTTGGATGCTTCAGTCAGGAATCTGTCTCAAGCAAGGGCTTGGACCAGATGACCTCTTGTAGTCCTTCCCAGCCCTATCAGTCTATGAACTCATAGTCTAGGGATCTGAACACAGAATTTGGGGCCAAAAACCCTTTTTTCATTTCCAGTCATGACACGGGCTACACACAAACATTTGGTTTTTACTGAGAGAATCACTGTTCTCCTAGTAGAAATCAAAAGTGTACAGGCATCCAGGCTTTTTCTCTCAGAACAAAAATGGCTCCTCCAGGAGAATAACCCTGGGACAATCAGGATTACATTACTCCTGGAAGACTGAATATCACCAGTAACTGTATGGGAAGGCTTTCACCATCATAACAGACCACAAACCTTTGGTAGGATTATTTAAGGAAAATAAAGCAGTACTCACTATGGCAGTGGCACAACTGTAGTGGTGGGCTTTGACCCTAGCCACGTATGAGTACAAGATTCTTTACAAGGCAGGCCATCAGCATGGGAATGCTGATGCCCTGAGCAGACTACCATTACCAGACTCAGCCCCTACAGAACAGCGCCCCAGGGAAGTAGTCTTGCTGTTGGAACATTTGGAACAGACACCAGTGAAGGCTTCTCAGATCAAAATGTGGACTAGGCAGGATTCTGTCCTGTCTAGGGCAATGCACTGCACCTTGTTGTATAGCCAGATAGCCCCCCTTCCATTTTTTTTGCTAAGTGTCCTAGCAAAAATCTTTCTGCATTTATAGCACTGGGACATTTTGTGCAAACTGGGGTTGAACACATGCCTCCACGGCAAAAACATCTCTCCAAGTCTCTAAGCTTTTGTTGAGAGCTTTGCTCTTGGTTTATGGGCTCATGTTGAGTTTCTTTATTGTCTAGATGTAAATCCTGTACATTTTTCACTGCTGCTTTCATGGCAGTTGCTACCTTTACACTTTGTCCCAGGTCAGGTCCCCATCTGCAAGTAATTGTTTTTGAATTTTTACTGCACCAACTCCACAAACAAATGTCTCTTATATATTCTCTAGGATATTTCCAAAAAAGCAGTGTTCAGCTAGCTTTCTGAGCTCAGCAGTATACTCTAAAATAGATTCACCTTCCTCCCTCCTTCTTTTATGGAATTTGAAAAGTTCTGGAATGGTGTTTGGCATTGGAGTATAATGTTCAGATAAGATATCTTGCAACTCTGCCAAATTTTTATCTCCTGGCTTTTGAGGCTGCAACACACTTCTTAAAATGGAATATGTTTTGCTGTCACAAACACTGAGAAATACTGCCTTTTGTTTGTCCCTATCAGTGATTTTATTAGCTTGAAAATAATGGTCCAATCTCTCAATATGCTGCTTGCCAATCTTCAGTGTCTGGATTAAATTCTACAATTTTCCCATAGAAAGATATAGTTAGATTTTCTCACTGCCACTGTTAAGTTCCTTCCTTAACAAAGAATACTGAGACCTGCTTTTTTCAAGCCCCAAAACAACAGGCTGTTTTATTCAGGAGCAAACAACTGGCTGGGAAAATGAAAGTAACTCTGGACAACAGAGGTTGAGGTTCTCACTCCATCCTATAATAATGAGGGCTAACAATTTAACCCTATAATTACCCAATTACTGCACTGCTCCCCTCCCCTTCCCTTCTTCAGACCAGGAAGGCATGGAGAGCATGGGGGAGGGGAGTGGCTACAGACTGAATATCTGTACAGCTCCCTCTCTCAAAAGGATTTCTACTGGGAAATTAATGGCTGGGAGCATCTAGTGATTCACTCCACAGCCTATTATGGGCAAGTTACCCTGACTCTCTTCATTTCTTAAACTAGGATTTTAATAAACACCATCCTCACAGAGGGTAAAAGTTGATACACAAATATCGGAATGGATAAAGTACTGTTCTGCAGGCCTGATCTGGGTTCTCAAAGAGCAGTCTGGAAAATGCCAGTGATCAAAGGTTTCAAAAGGTGGTAGTGTAGTGGGCATGTTTGTTATTACCCTGAAATAGAATAGTTTTCTGATAGCATACTGTTTGGTTAACAATAATTTGCATTATTAAGAAATATTAGTTTTGCAGCTAAATACAAGGCATGACCTGTGGCCAAGCAATGCTGCTGACCACAAGGCAGAATGATAGCTAAGCCTTTACTTGTGTCAAGTAATCATTTTAACTGTGTTAAGCATTTTTCTAAGTAAAATGCAGCAAGTGGGTCTGTGTGCTAAAAAAAAAAAAAAAAAAAAAGTCAACTACAGCAAGAAGCAAGACAAGACTCAAGAGCCATTGTTCTAAGCCAGTGATTGTGTCCACATCTACCACTGTGCAAAGTTTTGCTAACATATCATAATATTACTGTTACTTAACTTTTAGCTTTTAAAAGTGCTAGTTCAGCTTAATAAAAATATGCTGTTACAGATTTGTAAAGCACCGCCCAAGTATTGTTTTTGTTAACCCTGTAGCCTTACCTTGTTGTAAAAAGTATAAGAGATCACCCCACCCTTTGGGGGGTGCATTTTGCCTTTTGCTGGCTTTATGGTCTTTGCTCAAGCAAATAAACTGCTGTCTTTCTTTACCTGCGTTGTCTGTCTATCAAATTGCAGCTAGACAATGAACCTTAGAGAGGTTTCTCCCACCACAGTAGGAATGCCTTGCTTGTTTTCTTTCTAAATGTTTATAGTTCAGCTGCTCCTGGGTGACTAGGGGAGTGATCTCGTTCCAGCAACATTGCAGAGGTTATTAAAAGACTCACCAGCCAAGCTGGAAACTGGGATCTTTTCCAGTCAAGGAAGAAGCTCAGTTGCTCTTGCTTCTGGGAGGCCTTAATTAAGTTGCCAGGGATTTTTCTCCTGTGAGGACCTCTGCTCTGGTGAGTATGATCCTTTCACTCAGTGACTTACTGCCTGGTAGAGGCTCCCAGCTGCTTCAGTTTTCAAAAAACCCAAGCCAAACAAGCATAACTTCAGTTCAGGCACACAAAGAGGAAGAAGGTTGCTAAGTAATGGTCATTTCATAATCCTGCTGAGAAACTTCCTTCCCAGAACACGTGTGCCAGCAATAGGTTTCTCCAAGACATAAAAACTGATTGAGTCTGTTGTAATCTGTTGGCCAGAAATCACTTTTGTTTCATTTCCTTATTGCGTGCGTTCACTCCTGAAATGAAGCAGTCCTGGACATGCCCCACTAACTCCAGATCCAACCTGTGTTAGGCAGACCAGGAATAACTGGGTTTGGTGGGTGGAGTGCTGTTAAGACCAAGAAACCATTCTAGTAATTGGCTTAATTTTATTAACAAACTACAAACTTGCCCAGTAAACAATGTTATATACCAGCAAGTACAGGTGCAAGTAGGATAGGAAGATTTCAGTGCTAGGATGTTTAAGGTCGGCTGGCCAGGTGTCTAGGATATCCTGGGGAATACTTCAGCAAAATGTTAAATGAGTGCTGTAAGGTGAATTTTTGATCATTCCAACTTGCTTTAGAAGCTTATCCTTTTATATATTTTGTTCAGAGTGGGCTGCTGTCAGTTTGAGAGTGAATTAATCAATCGCTTTGAACAAGCCAAGCACATTTTATAATTCAGTCTACATTCTACAAATGTATGTATGATTTCCTGACAACCTTTGTGGTCACATCATTTTGTGGTCACAATCATTTTGCTTGTTCATGTGCCACCATGCTGTTTCCTTTAATGTATATCAAAGTCTGAGTTGTCAAACTTTTGCAGCTTGCTTATTGACATGGGTTACGAATAAGTTACAAAATTCTGTCTTCAGAAATACACAAAATAGCTAATTAATTATTTTAAAGCACAGATGTTACAATGTTAATGTTACAATCCCCTCCTTAATAGGAGCAGACCTTGGTTAATGCATGGTTTTTACACATGAAACCTAATTTATGCTTTTGAAAAAAAATGCATGTGCAATTATGGTGTTCTGTGGGGGTTTTTGAGGGTTTTTTTTGGAAAGGCAGCATTTTACACACATTTTTAAACTTTGTAGGGAGGACTTTACTATTTTTTGAACCCATACTTAACTATGAATGCATGCTGAAGCTAAGGATACACTGTTTGTGCTACTTTTAGAGCTGTTAACAACAAGAGATGATTTTGCATATTTTTTTTATTGTGGCAGTAAACCGCTGGAATCATTGTAATCAATTAACCAGTCCTTAAATGACCCAATTAGAATCTGCTTTTTGGGGGAGGGGGGGAGGGGGAGGTATTGGTTCCAGATGTTGTGATTACTATATTTTTTGCTGCTTGAGCTGAATGAAGAGCACAGCTTCCTTTTACAATAGTTGCTGGGTTATTAAACCAGATAACATAACCCATCGTGGGGGTTTTTTTGTAGTAGCTGGAAACCTTTACAAACCAAACCCAAGGGTGTTTTGGTGGGACTTGTTTTTAATACCAACTCTTTTTTATATGATATTAAACCATATGGTGCCAAAGTAGGTGTATACTACATAGCAGTTTTAACATTATAATTTAGTAAAGGCAATGCTCATGTCACTAGCTGTGAACTGGACACTTCACCATTATTGCCAATTTTATTAAGTATTCTTAATGTTCCAGTGCTTACATGAGCACTAGCACCTCTTTTTTACAGGGTGTATGTTTTTGTTCTACCTAGCTCAGGATTTGGGATGTATACACAACTGGTTTACAATCCATACCTTCATTTTGACTACAGCTCCCAAACCTTGTTCTGTGACAGCTAATTTTAGTACAAAGGGCTGATTTGGGTTTGGATATGCCAAGGCAGGTGCTTGCATCAGTGCCATTTTTAATTGGGTTATTGCCTTCATTTGTTTTTTATTTTGAAGCTATTTTTTTAGAAGCTTAAATAAGGGTGCAGCCTTTTTAGCATACTTTTTTAATAAATGTTTGGGAAAATTCAGTTAGGCCCAAGAATGATTTTAAGGAGGCAATATTTGTAGATGCTGGTAATTTTGAAATTACCTTAACTCTATTTATTAGGACTTTGGTCCTTAAATTACTATTTTTGCTTTTTAAAATATATATATTAGCTTATTTTTAGCCCACACCTCCAGGTGTCACTGGCTAAATTTTTAACCTTTTTGTTCAGTCCAGAGGCAAATTTAAAACTTGATTTGTTTCAATGGCTGCACACCTGTGCTTCTGAGGAATTACATGTAAATTATTATTTTTTTTATTTTTATTTTTTGCAAAAATATTTTCTTCTGGCTTGGTAAAGGATTTTTAGCAGGTTTTTTTATTTATTTATTTTTTAAAGGACTTTATTATATTTGCCTTCCAGAACTGGAATAGGGATCTATTACTGAAGAAAAGCTGTGCCTGTATTTACTAACATATTTTGCTTAGGTGTTTCTTTTCCCTTTTGAGAGATGAAACTATACAATTGGTTGGCCCCATGAGTATAACATGAGGGCACTTTTTGTAGGGCCACCTTTGCTGACACTGGGCGTTCCTATTTTGGGGGGGAAACTGAAGATTTCTGCTGACTATTTTTAAAAAATGTTGGAAGTCCACGGATGGGGAATGCATTTTTAAAACTGCAAAACAAAACTAAGAAACAGTTGAGGCAGATGCTTCACTAAACATTTGGTTGTTGTTTTTAGGGGTTTTGCCCCCTTGTCATGCCTTTAATTGGGATGTATTTTAATTAATTATAATTATATTAAAGCACAAATAGCCCCTTTTAATGTTACAACTTCTCCATTCACATGAAAACAGGAAGTTTTTCTAAGTGCCAGCCCTGCAAACTTAGGGAGCAGGGAGTCAAGTGAGGCTCTCAGGTGTGCAACTGCCAGCTGGCTGAGAGCCAAACATAATGAATTACAGGGATCAATAAAAGTGCACTTTCATTGTAAAATACTATCTTGATGATATAGCCAAAATCCAGATTTGATTCTCAGATCCCCAAGTAAAATGTATGCTAGTATGGCAGCAGAACAAATACCTCTTAGGCCTGAGGAATGTATGGTAATGTGTGTTAATACACTGTATGGTATCCATGTTCCCCATAGCAACTTTCTGTCTTGTCCCATCCCATATTACTAAAACATATAAAAAGGAGACCCCGTGTGGGAGAATATTGTAGCTGCAGCCTGTATATTTTTGTGTATATTCTCTGCAGTGTCCTAGGTCTGTAGGATATGCCCTCCTGTGTCTTGTTTTCAGGTAGGGGACTCAGTTCCTTCCTTATACTTTTCAGCTTTCCCTCCTGGTATGATGAGATTGCCTGATGTTCTCCATTTCCCAGCTGTTTCTATAGCTAAAATCACTCCAGTTCCCACAAGGGTACAGGGGAATCATACAGCCCACCTTTTGCTCCAGCAGTCAGGATCATCTCCACTCTTGTCCATCCCTCATAGTAAGAATCACTTCTCTACCTATTTGATCTCCCTTTCCACCCTCAGATTCAAGATCACACCAAACCTGCAGTTTGTTTGCACCGATAGCCAGGCACACACTCACATCCTCACACTTTATCTGTGCCCCCAGGATTTAAGAGCAGACAAGGCTCTTTGGGTGAATCGGATATCTTTTATTAAACCAACTTAAATAGCTGGAAAACATTTTTCTTAGCAAGCTGTTGAGTTTAAATAGCCTGCCTGACAAAGGGTGAGGAAGCCTCTGCAGTTGGCGTGTGCTCTTCCATCCAAAAGCAAGTTAGCAAACTGTCGTGTGGAAGAGCGCACGCCAACTGCAGGCTTCCTCAGCCTGATGAAGGGTTTTTAAACTCAAAAGCTTTCTAGTTTTTTTCCCAACTATTTAAGTTGGTTTAATAAAAGATATCTGACTCACCCAAAGAACCTTGTCTGCCTACAACACGGCTACAACCCTTCACCCCTGTGACAGAGGATTTCAAGGGGAAATTCACTGAAAAGTCTGGGAACGCACTCCACCCGGCCCCGGCCCGCCGGGCTCCCGGAAGTGCGCGGCTCTCGGCTGCCGCCGGCAGCTTCCTGCGGAGCTAGGCCGCCTCGGCCGTGGCCGCGGCATGTGGGGCTGGCGCGGGCGGCGCGGGCCTGGGGCCGGCGGCCTGGAGGGGCTGCGCGCCCGGCGGCGCCAGCAGGAGGCAGGTGCGCGCGGGGCGGGAGCAGCCCCCAGGTCTGCCGGGGCCGCGGGCAGGGCTGGGCCGATCCCATCCCATCCCGTCCGATCGGCTCCGGGCAGCGGGGCCGCCTGCCTGAGACCGGCTCCGGAGAGGGACTGCTCCAGCTGTCCGGCTTCTCTCCGCGCCCACCCGGGGCTGCCGCTCGCGTCTGTCTCGGCCAAGCGGCGCGGGGCTCTGGCCGGGTTCAGCTGCGGCGGGAGGCGGCTGCTCTGGTACCGGCTTTCCTTGCGCCCGTGCCTGGCTTCATCCTGCGCCAAGGCCCCGTGGGCCGCTGCCGGCCGGGGGCCCCCACCTGCATAATCACACCTCCTTCTCTGGCCTTTCTGCCAAGACTCTCTCAGTCCCCAAAGGTTCTGGCCCTCTTCCTTTTCCTTACCTGCCTCTAATTTGACTTGGACCAGTTACATTTGGCTCTTTGCTTTGAGGCTAGCCTGTTCAACAGGTGTGCCACTCTGAGGCTGCCTGTGCCACAGGTTGGCTACTCCTGATTTATGTTATGGCCTGATAGTAGTGATAATCTGGGCCATCCTTTCAGCATCCTTTGACTCAGAAACTCTAAATGCCTCTCTCTTACATCTGCAAATATGCATCCATGTCTTCTGTTTTGGTTCAGAACTCCAGCTTGCCTCTGCTATCATCCCTGAATTTTTTTTTTTCCATCTCAGTAAATTGGCCTTTCATTACCTCCACCTTGTCATCCAAGTATTCAAATGCCTCAGTTTTGCCTTTGCTATCCTGACTTGCAACTCCTAAATTTATGCCCAGACTCGGACCTCCCTTTCCAGTGTATGCAAATTCTTCTTTTGTTTATCTGTAAAGAACCTATAAACCCCCTATCCTAGATGTCTTTTGTTAAGTTATACATAACTGACACACAGGAGAAAAACAGCAGCTTCTCCTAGTCACAGAAGAGCTCTTGCTTCAGTCGGGGGAAACTAGTCTTGATCTGGAATGGTCTGTTGTCTGCAATCAGAGATTGTTTTGTTTGTAGCTCTAAGAAAGGCCCGGAAGCAACAGCAGTTGATTAGCAAGAGACTTCTGCGGGAAGATACCCAAAATGGAGAAGGGAAAGTTGGTATGGAGATCCCAGCAGATCCTCTGTCAGAGCAAGAGGTATAGAGCTTATATATTTGGTTTTTGGTTTCTTTTCTGTTAATAAATTAGGCTTGTTTAGCAGTCTGAATTCTAAAAAATTTAACAAATGCTATATAAGCCTGAGACATAGCACATGATCACCTGTAGTTGTTAAAAAATTCAAAGCATGTGCTTATGTCTTCAGTTTCCTCACATCTGGAGAGAAGGATGGGGCTTTAGACTTTTACTGTGGAACTTTGTTGGAAATTCACCCAGCTTCTTGCTTTTTGCCAGGTGTTGCAGCTGCTCCGAGATATCCAAAAGGGAACAGAGGAACGGAAGAAGTCACTGAGTTGCCTTCGACAGGCACTGCAGCACAAAGAGACACAGCAGAAATTTGTCAGGTTAATGTGTTTCTGTGTTTACACCCAGCTGTCACAAATTTAAACTTATCAAGGACCGGGTTAGCCATAGACCATTTGTCTACTCTATTAGCAACCATTGCAAGGACGGTCTGTGCATCCACTTAGATGAACCTGGCCTACATGTCCTGTATAGCAGGGGTCACTGTAAATGTTTCATAGAATCATAGAAGTAGGGTCGGAAGGGACCTTGCAGATCTTCAAGCCCGACCCCCTGCCTGGGCAGGAGGAAAACGGCTCAAATGACCCCATCCAGATAGGCATCAAGCTGCTTCTTAAAAACCCCCAGGGTAGGAGCCAGCACCACTTCCCTTGGAAGTTGATTCCAGATCCTAGCCGCCCCAACTGAAGTAGTTCTTATAGATGTCCAATCTAAATCTACTCTCAGTGAAGCTGGGGACTTTGCTATGGTGAAAAATGTGGCTCATTTAAAAAAGGCATCTTTCTTTTATGTGATGTCTTCCATGTTATTTTGAGAACAAAGCTTGCAAGGACCTCTAGAGATTGTGGCCTGGGTGCCTTTGTGCTCTGCTGGGCTGCTTACAGGCAAGCCTGTGCTGTTAGATGTCTATAGGAACACAGTGGGTTGTGAGCTGCGAGCTGACTTGTTAGCCCATCTATGTTGACAAAGGGAGGCTGAGAGCTTTGCTCTAGTTCTCCCTAACTTTAGCTTTCAGGACAATATTCTGCAAAAGGTTGCTACAAGGCCCTTCCTCTTAACCAGGAGAGCTGGGTACTGAACTCCCTTGTCTACATTGCCCCTGGTTTGCTTGGGGTTTCATTCTGTATATCTTCTTATGGGGGTTATTGTCCAACTCCACAACTTCCCTCTGGTTGCTCAGTACTGCGAATGTCACATCACCCATTTGTGACAAAATGACTTTGGAAACAGCAACTTTGGCCTCAAGAAAAAGGAAGAAGCAGAAGTGGGAGGAGGAGAAAACATGAAAGAAGAGGGATGGTATCAGTATCCAAAGATTGGGCCAAATTCATTCTAGTATAACTGCAATGAAGTCAAAGCCTTGGCCTTTCGAGTGAAGGTACTTAAAAAATGGCCAGGCTAGCCATGAACTGGGCCGGGGTTTAGTGCCTGCTTCACGGGAGATACTCTGTCCTCCTCTTCATGGGCAGTAGGGTGTGAGGAGTGTGTGGGGAAGCAAAAGCAACAGTGCCATACTTGGATTTTTCAGGTTAGAGGGCAGCATGCGGGTGCTAATTGGGCTGTTCACCAGTAGCCTGGCTGACGTACAGATGGAGGCAGCTCGCTGTCTGCATGAACTCTCACACTCCAGTGACCCTGCTGTGGCTGAGGCATGTTTGCCAGCAACTTCCTATCTCCTAACCTACCTCTCAGGACATAGTATAGAATTCACAGTAAGATACAAATCTTTATTTTGCTATTATTCTTGCCTCTTTTGATTCTTTGCTATTGGCCATATGCAAGCCAAAATGGTCTCTACTACAGCCCTGTAACTGCCCTCTGTTTCAGTACTGAGCCAGAGAGGTAGAAAGGTGTGTAGTAAGGTCCTAGTGTGTAGTGCTCTATAAGACTGCTGGCCTTGCCTCTTGGCTCAACATGGAACAGCATAAGATGGCGTGTAGTCTCTAGAAGCTGCAAACTGTTGGTAAGTGGATAGTTGCGAACTGTTGGTACAATTCATTTCAACTTCTATAAGACTTTTGGCCAAATTGTTCACAAAAGGCTTTACTGAGAAAATGTTTAAAATTAGGTTTGTTGTATGGCTTGATAGAGTTGGAAGATAAAGCAAGACTCCATGCCTGGTGGCTACATAGCTACATACTTGTTATATATTAATGTGATCTAAGACATGCAGTTGGTCATACAGCTTACATTAGTCCAGCGTGAAATTTCTATGTGGCTAGGGTAAGAAGAGGGGCAGGACCCCATGCGTGGTCACTGCATTAGTACAGAGTTGTAAGATATTATGGCATTCTTGAAGCTAGCTCTTCATTTTGGCATTGAGCAATATAAGGATTCTAAGTAGCCATGGGTGAGAGAGAAAATATTATCCTGCATCACACATTAGGTAAGAGACAGAAAACAGAGAGCAAGAATAAATGATCATTTTTCATTCTCGTAGAGAGGAACAGTTGGGCACTTTGGGTACCTATGCACGTGTAGTAAGGCTGCTTTGATGCTGTGTAATTATAGTGCATCAAAGCATGGTAATTACCGTGCTCCAGCAGACTCCAGCATCATTTGTATCAGTGTCCCCATGCTGAAAAATGGTGGCAGGGCCACTTTTAACTAAAGCTCGTTCACCCCCGCCATTTTTCAGCATGGGGACGCTGACACATGTGACACTGGGTGCTTTTTAATTAGAGTGGCTCTTGGAGCCACTGTAATAAAAGCGCTCCCTACCCCACACTTCCCACTCTTAGAGCACATGTATAAATGCGCTTTATGGTTCTGCATCCCAGGGTATTGTGAAAATGGGGAGAGATGAACACTGAGGTAGCCAAATCTGCGTATAAGGCAAAATGATTTTGGTCAGTTAAAATTGTGGGGGACTTGCTGAAGCATGGGGCAGCAACATTAGTAAATGCAAAAATATACACACTGGAGGGAGAGAACTGTTCTATGCATACACCATGTAGGACTCAAAATTAACTATCAACGTGGGGAAGGGACGTGGGCATCTTTATGGACAACTCAGTGAAGACCTCTGCTCAATGTGCAGTTGTAGTCAAAAAAACAAACTGGATGTAAGGCTGGATGAGACACAGGATAAGTGATAATACAGGAAAGTGTGTAATACTTTTGTGTAAGTGAGTGGTGCATCTTCATCTCTCATACTGTATGCAGCAGCAGTTCCTGCTTCGCAGAAAGAAGATTGCACAAGTGGAGCGGTCTCAGAAAAGTGTTGGTGAAGATGACCAGGGCCTTGGAAACTCCTTTTCAAAGAGACCTTGAAAAGATCAGAAATGACAGAGACCTAGTTTCAGCCTCAGAGGAGACAAATAAGTAACATAAAAGCATATAAAATAGTGAATGGCTTGTCTTAGTTAGCTGAAGAGTGTCCATCCTTCCTGGGTCATAACACAAACAGGGGGATGGTAATGGAAACAAGTTCACAGCTGATTTAAAGAAAATATTTTTTCCACTTTGCATAGTTAGGCTGTGGAATCTGCTGCTGCTGGATGTCATGGAGGCCAGGAACTCAGGAAAAATGAAAGCTATAGACTCTCAGGCAGATAACAACAGTGCCTTGAGTTCTAACATTAAATGCAGAAGGCTTGTAACAAGGTTGTGGAATCTCTATCCTTGGATGATTTTAAGATTAGGTTAGACAGGTACTTGTCTAGGATGGTTTAGTCAGGGATGATCCTGCCTTGAGCAGGGGTTGGACTCAGTGTGACCTCCTGAAGTCTCTTCTCAACAGGATTTTGGAAGGGATAGAAGACAATCTCATGCTTCAGAGTTTAAGCCAGTCTCCAAGTACTGGGGATCAGGAGGAGATCTAGTGTGAGAGCTCAGTTGTCCCAGCTCTGCTGTTGTCAAATTGTCCCAACTCTGCTCTGCTCTTTCATGTTTCCTTTGAAGCATCTGGTTCTGGCTATTCAGAGATAGGAGACTTGTCTTAGAGCTTGAATCTGATCCAGACTGACAGCTCCTACATTCCTATGTTGGAGATGAAGGTTGCTACAGTTTTTAATAAGTCTTAGGTCCCCGACATGCTGTTAGTATGGCCCTCAGCTAGCTGTGACTTCCTGCATAAGCAGGGGAAGCTGCGATCAGTGAAGTTTTTAGTTGGCATTAGTTTCTTTGCCTGCTTATCAATCTGGAGACCATATCTCTCTTGCCTTAGGGTAAGCATACAGGTTCTGGTTGCTGTTTTCTGCTCTACAGAGAATATCTCTGTTGCTAGTGGGGCCTCTTTCACCAGGTTGGGCTCAGGCCCTGGTGGCAGATAGGAACAGGAGATATGTTTTCTCACATGTTTCTTTCAGGAGCTGTGTTTGTACATACTAGGGAACTTGGTAGTGGAGAGTGAAGCAGTGAGGAAGCAGCTTCTACCTCAGGGCATTATTTCAGCACTGGCCTCCTGTATCCAGGTGAGTGACCCAGCTGCCCCATCTCAGATTCCTCCTCTACTACCTCTTCACATGTCCTGCCAAGCCAAAAGGTGTATTCCCTGTGTAGTAAGTTGCTGTAGTCATGAATAGTTTGTTTAAATGGCAGAGAGAAACTCCTTCACACAGGCCATTTGCAAAAAATGTCTTCCTGTGATGTGAGTGGGGTGCACCTTGGAACTGTTATGATTTTAAGTTGCTAGGCTTGCATTTCAAGGGTAACTGTCTGGGATTTGTGCTCTTCCTTACCAGGTCCTTCTCAGTCTCTTATCTGCAGATGAGTATAGAACATTTATGCCATGAGAGATTTCCCAGAGTACAGGAGGCTCTTGGCAGTGGCTTGGCACATTTCAAGCTCCAGTGAAATCAAATAAACCTCTCCCCTCCTCTGCATTACATTAAAGCTGTTTTATATTTACCGTCTTTTCCTCTTTCTCTTGTAAAGTGGATGGAGTTATCTGACTCTTATTGGGTTTGTTTCACAGAGTTAGAGCTATACTCTTTGATTTCAGTCCCCACACGAGGCAGTGCTGGAAGGCCTGGGCTATGTCCTGTCGCAACTCCTGCAGGCCAAAGAAGCTTCCATCGAGATCATACCGTAAGCAGAACTCCCTTCTCTCACGTGAAGATGAAGCTTGTGGCTGAATACCAGGGATCATGAAGCATCGTGTCTCAATAACATCGATATCTCAGAGCAGACCCCTAACAAAATCTGGGGAGTGCTGGGGGTGTGTGTGGTTATCCCTTGTCCTGCAGTTCAGGCTGAATTTTCCACAATGGGGATAGTGTTGTTTGTCCTTCTGTTTAACCCTCTTTTAACAAAAATCCATATTTCTCTGAATTCTGTCCTTAGCTTGGTTCTGGACTCTGCTCTCCCCCAGCATATGCTTCAACTGGTTTGTTCCAACTTGGAGTTGGGTATGGGAGTCGCCGTGGAATTTGCTTGGTGTCTGCATTACATTGTTTGTAGGTAAACACATTATTATGGGTTTGGACCTCTCTAAAGCTGGAAGGGCACCCAGATACAAAGGCATGGGTGAAGGTCCTATCTGTGAGATTAACACTAGAAAGAGCTGATCCTTAGTATTGCTTTGGTTTACTTTGTGTTGAGTGCTTTAGCTTAGAGACGGGGTCACTCTGTGTAATGCTCTTTCTTTCATCCCCTTGGGCAGATCTCTAGGGGAGAACTGACTTATGGATTTTTCCCTTATATGCTTATCTGGCTACATCCAGTTTGGATGGGACTTGTTAACTGTAATCCTTGTCACTTGTGCTGAGGCCATTTGCAATCTCCTGTTACTGACTCTGTCTAAGCTGAAGACTTTTCCTAGGCTAGTGACTCTCCAGGCTTTTTCATCCTGTTATTCTATTCCACCTGTGTGTCCGTGTGGTCCAGATGGCCAGAAAAGGCTCATATTAACTTTGTGCCACTGTTTTCTTCAATCTGTTGCTTGCGATTGGTTTGAGATGAGGCCTTCCTTTTTGGACTGTGTAATCTTATGCTGCAGTGTCACACAGCTGTTTCAGGGGTATCTCTGACAGTTTCCCAGACTTAGAGGAAGAAGGCATGCACAAAAGGATAGGGGTGAATGGATGTATGCTCTGGGTACCAGTCTGCAGAATGAACATCCTCAAACAGTTTAATCTCTAACCTTCTCTTTTTCATGCCCTGAGTTTGTTAAAACCTTGTTTCTGGGGATTGATGTCCCAACAACACTCTACCCAGAGGTGAGCTACCCTATAGAGTGACCCTGTGAGCACAACTCAAAGCTGTTTGTGACTTGAGAGAGTGGAAACAATTTGAACCCCGTGTTTTTTGCTATAGCTGCAGTCAAGCTGGAGAAGGCAACAATACTGGAAGGTGGATAGGGTGATCTGGAGTTTACTAGGTTCTGTGTTTTCTCATTGAATTCTCTATAATATTCCCTCCCTTTGCAGCTGCGTGAATAATGCCTTGTTAATATCCCAGGGCATCATGTCCACCTTGGTGCTGCTTTTGTTGGAACTTGCTTCCATGGTATCAAAAGCAGTTGCTGATGGCTTGGAGTTGGTAAGTAGAAAGGTGGAGAGGTCACTGGTTGGTTGGCAAAGTCACCCAGTGGGCTCTGCTGTCTGAAGCATTACTGTAGGAGGGGTACAGCTACTTGATCATCATTGCTGTTTTTCTCACTGTTTCAGCTGATCTGCCCTGTGCTGCGGTGTCTCAGTAACCTACTTGCCGAGGAGATGGAAAGTTGTAACATGCAGGTCCAGGATGAGCGCTTGCTTGTGGCCTTGTTTACCTTCATGCAGTATTTTCTTAACCATCACCTGTTCATTGTACAGGAGTGTCTCTGGCTTCTCAACAACCTCACAGGTGAATTTCTCCTGCACTATGGGTGGTCACCCAGCCTAACAGGAAAGCTTCTGCACTTGTCAGCAAAAAACCCTGCTGGCATAACTAATAATGGGAGTTTTTTGGATTTGCTCCAAATCAGTCTTGAGATTCACATTTATACAACCTCAAAAGGAATAAAGCTTCAAAGAGACCTTGAATCAGAACCTGTGATACTGCAAGTGGCCTTTAAACTAGGACTAGAGTCACATGCATGAAGCTGGCGCTGGGGTCTCTTTTAGGGAAATATAGCAGTTCAAAGCACTCCTGGACACAACAGCCATTAACTCACTCCAGCCTCACCTGTTCCCTAGATCAAGCTCTTTTCTTTACGCCTGAGAGTTTCTGCCTCTGACAGGTTCTTTGCTATGCTTGATGAGGGGTGTCGCTGGCAATTGCTAAGTTTTCTTATTTATATCTTGTAAGCTCAGTTATTCTGAGGCTGATTCTGTCACAACATGCCTCAACCTATGCAATGAGCATTCGTTTGTGTGCGCATTCCTTCCCCTCTCCTGACTCGTTTGGTGAAAGCTCTATTTGAGTCATGCCAGCATCATATTCAGGTTTTGTGAATTGATTCTTGGCCTCTTGTGGGCTCAGATCAAGCATAGTCTATGCTTACCTAGGGAAAATACCGTGATCACCACAGTGGCTTCGTAGTTGCACCCAGGGAAGACTGCTCTGCTGGCATGGGATAGTACCTGTGTAGGTAATGCATCGTTAACCTTGGCTTTATACCCACTTTATGGAAATGGGAGGCTCCTCCCTAGCTTACTCCTAGGGCCTTATGGTTAAGGGCAAGCAAAACTCAGGAGCATCCAAACCCCAAGCCTCTGAGCTTGGGCCTGCAAGTAGGATGCCCGCTAAAGAATTTGGGAACATCTGAAGTCCCAAGTCGGGGTGGAGGATGTTTGCCAGTAGTAGGGCCACTTATGATTCTGGACTAACACACGGATTTGGAATTGATTTGGCCAATTTTGCTTGGAATACAGAAACTTAAAAATATATGTATCAGGTTTTATTAATACCTTTCTCTTTTCTCTTAGCTGATGAGCCTTTCTTCTGCTCTGCTATGCTTACCCTGGACCTTATTCCAGCTCTCCTGCAGCTCTTGCCCTGTTCCCGGATGGTGGCATTGCTGGTAGGGTATCTTTCACAACATAGAAAATAGTTTTCTTTGGCGAATGTCAAATTACCAGTGGTCTGGGAATGCATTATAGACTGTTGCCTGTGTGCCTTTGTACCAGGGGTTGAGTCAAGCCAGAAGACAAGTATAGTGTAGGAACACTCAGTGCTTCTGTTGTCTGGTTCCGCATGTTACGTTTGGATCAGACATTTTACTGGTCTGACATCAAGGTTGGGGTCAGTATCACACTCTTCAGCTGGTTAATTTTTCTCTTTTTTTTTTTTTTTTTAACGGCATACCTCTGATGCTAGTTGTTAGACTCTCTTTAGACATCTGATATCTCCTGTACTTGGAGGCTCTCTGCTGCCCAGGAAGGATGAATTATTAATCACTCTCTTCCTTGGGTCATGGGAGGAGCTGCACTAATACAACTGCTTGCCTGACTGTTCAGGTTCTAAGCTTTCTAGCATGACTATTTGGTGTGGATAATATGATATGCACAGTACCTTTTTTCTCTAAAAGGAGGCTGTCCCAGCTGACTGCATCAGGCAGACTTCCCCAAAATTAGCAGGGACCATCCAGATGCTCTAATCTTCAATTGGTAAAAGGACTTACTGTGCATGTCTAAGTGAGACATTTACTGCAAAGCTGCTTGCCTGCTTAGCTTTGCAGTAAACATTTCAGCATCTACACGTGCAGCTCTATTAGGGTACATGAAACTAATAAACTCTGCAGCAAAGTTATACCTGCAGGTACAAGTACTATCCTGCTGTGGACTTTTCATGTGCAGCAATCTTGTGTAAACACTGACCCAGCTGGCTCCACAGCACATTGAGTCAGGTCAGAGCAGCGCCAGGCTGGCAGGATGACGCTCTCCCTCCTTCCCCCCAGTTCCCTGCCAGCCAAGGCTGCTCCAGCCCAGCTCAACATGCTGCATTCCTGGGCACGTGTGTAAATGCAGCACCTGGGAGCAATAAACTCCAGCGCAGTATGTGCCAGAATTTATTCCTGTGTATTAATATGCATATGTAGATGCACCCACTGTAGTGCAAATCAGCTGAGAGCAGAACAGGAGCTAGTGCTTCTAGTGCACTGCTGAGGAAGGAGCAAATTCAAGAGCAGTCTGCATGAAATGGTTTTTAATAAGCTCTAAAAGGTTCTAGAGCTGCAGCATGGTTAGGGAGGGAGGATACAGGGAAACACCAAACATCAATAACAGGCATCCATGGTAAGCAGACACCAGATTTACTGTATCAGAACTATCTCCTGCTCAAGTCTTCCGTTGGGCTGCCTACCCAAGTGCCATGCAGACAACTCTAGAGGAATATGCTGTAAACATGCCCACAAATAGTGATGCAGTTTCCCTCTGTTGAATCCAGACAGTCGGGGAGCATGGGGGACACGGAAATTGGACAGTACCTGAGACTTTCTTGCCTCCCCTCTTTGTTGATAGGAGCCATGTTGCCCAGCCTGCACCAGTCTTTGGCAGATAGAAGTGTAGGAAATGTAGAGTTTGAAGTACAAGAATGTACAACATGCTCAACTTTGCAGCCAAGGGATACACCACAAACTGCATGTTGCAGGGGTAATCCCTCCAGGAGCCCCTCCTGCTGTGCAGGCTGTGCCAGCAATATAAATCCCTCTGCTCTTCGGGCTGTGCCAGGGGCATGCAGATTCCCCCCCCCCCACCCCTGCTGCACCCACAGCACACAGCCCCCTTGTCCTCCACTTCACAGGTTGTGCTGGCAACACATGTATGTACTCTTGGCCTTCTGCTGCATAGGAGTGGGAGTAGTGGCTGTCAGTGCCTGCGGGTCACATGCTGTTTGTGGGTTGCACACTACTCCTAGCAGGCTGCTAATTGGACAGCCTTGTTACAGATGGCTGCTTACAGCCAGCATAACCAGCCACAGTTACTTCAGTGTCACCTGGGTGGCAGTTGTAGAGTGGCACAGCTTAGCATACTTATGTCATTTCTTTGTAGGTTCTAACAGTGTTGTGCAACATAGCTGAGAAGGGCTGTGCCTACTGCCAACAACTACACCAGAAGGCTGTGCTTTCTTCGCTGATCAGTACCCTCACCCTCTCTGATGCTGAAGTGGCAGGCCAGTGCCTTGAGCTGCTGCATCTCCTCTTCCTGCATTGGCCAGAGGTACAGCTTGGTTGTCTTTCCTTGTGTCATCCAAACAAGTGTTGTTTAAAAAGCTTTAGTGTGTTTAACTTCACCAAACACAGAACAATGATGCAAAGAATGTCATAGGGCAAGGTGCTGGTGACACCTGCTGCCTTATGCTCACCTGTACTGAAAATACAGTCCAGGGAAACTAATGTTCTTTTGCCACCACCCAGAACCAGAACAGTTCAAGTTTCATGGGTTTACCACAGCAATATGAGACAGTTAAACTATCTTGTCTAATCTGAGCATTCCACCTGGATAGTGTTGTAGCAGGCATATTATAAATTTAACTAACCCTTAAACCTTGTTCCCAAGAGCTGGTAGGATAAGTTGAGTTATTCAAGATCCAAGGCAGTACAGTTCACATGGGCTATACAGAAGCCTTTGGGACAGCTCCCAGTCTGGGCTAGCTCTTAACTTACTGTCCTCTTCTGGAACAGGCTGCTGCTGACTTTTTCACCCAAGCAGGACTGCAGGCCCTGGAACAGCATCAGCACCACCCAGAGCTTCAGGAACGAGTAAGAGCACTTATGAACTTAGCTACCCAGCCAACTGCAGCCTCACCCTGTTCCTTGGTTTCTTCAGCTGCTGTACTATCTTCTCTCCCCTAGAGGATACTGCCTCCACACTAGTTACTTTTCCTATTTAATCACCCCACCAGTTTTGTATATTGATACATATTTTGGAGTTTAATAAATCATTTTATGATGTCCTACTTTCATATTATGAGCCAAGTGCACTGGCTCTTTTCTGATAAAGTATCAATCTGAAAACCTGAGTGATCTTACTGATCTCCCAGCTAGTTGTCTGTAAGTGGTACTTAGGCAAAGGGTGTCATAAATAAGCATTATTGGCAAGGTTCATTGCATTGGAATTTGAGATTAATACTAAGCTATCCTCTAGGAGTGAGTGTGCTAGGCTAGGTAATGAGAAGTTTTCCCCTTATCCTTAAGTACCTCCTGCCTGCCACTAGAGGAAGCTGTTCTGCTCACATGGCTGCTTAGGCAAGGAGCAGAATAGTCGCAGTTGCCCAAGAGGAAAAGATCTGCTCCCTCAAACAGGTCATCACTGAATCACCACAGACTTAGTCCCTCTAATATGGGGCACAGATTACAAGATACCTTCCAGCACAGCATCTCTATTAAAAGCATGCATCTTACAATATGCTTTATATGCAGTGAATAAGTTACAATGACAGATAGAACATGTTCTTTGTTAGCCCATTTGAGCAAAGGCTCCAGCACATGCAGGCTTAGTTCTTTGTCTTCATGCCTTGCTTTTAACAATGTTCTCCAGGGCCTGGGCAACTTGGTCCACGTTCAGGTTGTTCAGGGGCACGCACCTTTCCCTGCCAAACTCTGGGGGGAAAGAGAGAAAGAATTAGCAACATCCAGAAGAACCACCTAATTCTTTTCCCTCCCTAGCCTCAGCATACAGTTTGACTAATACACTCCAGATCTGCAATAGAGAATAGTCTCACAAATATGGCATGTCACAAGGCTTTTCCCTTTCCTTTTCTCAAGTTTTGGCCTCTCCACTTCCTAGCTATAAATGGTCTTCTTCCTCCTTGGTGTTCACATAGTTCTGTCCTGTTGTTTTGCTTACCTGCATTCTGTACTATTTGTCCCTTGAAAGAGACTATTCAGAAAGATAGCTTCACTTGCTAGCTCCATGAGCAAGGCTCCTGGTCTGTCAGAGGCACTGCTCTGCCAGGGGCAAAACAGCCTTTTCTTATTTCATTCATCTCAAAATCCTGAGAAGTGCTTGAGGAAAAGCCATCTGAAAAATTTTCTGGTGTGCCCCCTGCTGGTTGTATTGTAACTCTCCTGCTTGGTTCCTGCTGCACTACTTGCCTCCATAATTCATTCTATATACTAATTCTAAGGATGTTTAAGGATTTTTTCAGCAAAGAATAAGTAGTAGAAGAAAAAGTGAAAAAACCCAGCAGAACACAATACAAAGTAAGACTAAAGAGAAAAAAAGAAAGTAGCACAGAACATAACAAAACAAGATGCATGCATCTGTTAAAGCTTAGTAGACACCCATATCAGACAGAAATATTTAAAGGGAAAAATTAACTTCAATCAAAGACTTAAGCATACTGCACACTAATGCTAGCATTCAGAACTATTTGGACTTATCACCATCATGGTAAATTCAAATGCCTTAATTCCTTAATGACTTCATGAAGAATGCCTTGAATTTGAAAGCTTAAAGTTGAACTGACCCACTGCCTGGTTGAAATAAACATATCCCCCACAATCGTTGCTTCACATTATTTCATAGTAGCTAGGGTCAGGAAGGACCTGAACAGATTATCTAGCCTGACCCCCTGCCACAGGCAGGAATGAATGCTGGGTTGACAAGACCCCAGACAGGTGATCATCCAACCACATAATTCCTAAACTATCGCAGCTGCAACATACTTTAACTCCTTAATCTCTCATCCTTTCATAAACCAGGCTCTTGTTTTCATTTGCTGTCTTGCTTTCTTATTTCTCAAACTGAGTAGGCCCCACAGCCTCATCCTGAATCCATTTCCTTGTGTGCAGTGTATATTGTCACCCTTCTCTGTATTAAAAGCAATCTACTTGATGAGTTTGTGGTTTAATACAGACACCAAGTGTATAGTGCCACAATTACTTGTGTGAGCTTTTTCTGAAGGTAGTACATGAAGCAAGAGGCTAACCTTCAAAACAAAAGTGCCAGGATACTGATAGGGTACTGCAGGCTCCCAACTCACCATATCGAGCCCAGAGTTTAGGCTGCACCTCTGAGCATTCCCGGATTAGGATGGGGAAATCTGGATTTGCTTTCTTCAGAGTCACATAATGTTGTTCAATGAAGTCTCTGCAAAAAGATAACAAATTAAATCCCAATATCATTGCCAACCATAGCTACTGTGAGAGAGATTTAAAATATATTTAATTCTTAAGGCCTCAAGCTCCAGATGCACTCAGTCCTTCTAAAGCAAACTCTGAAGCATTCAGAGGGAGAGGCTGTTCTATTCCCCATAGAAGTTACAGTAATGAAAATGTGTTCCTCAGTTCTGCTCCCTCTCACCTAGATCAAAGTGCTCATCTGGTAGCATCAGGGCTGTGCAAGGTTTTGGAGGGTAGCAAAATAAATGCAAAAGATTACAAGGGATCTCTTATATCCTTTGTGTTCAGACAGACAAATGTCATAACATCAATATTGCCCAAGGTGAAAGGACAGAGACAAGTGTCACCTAACACAGTACAGGAAGTTCCTCTGGCATGCAAAGAAGGAGTCTAGCTGCAAGACAGAAGTACAGAGAAATGTTTTTTATTAGTCTTTCTCCTGATGGAGGAAGCTGTCAAAAAGGGAGCAGGCTCAAAATAACTGTTATCTCACTCCACTGCTTCAAGTTGCACTGCCCAGGAGGGTCTTATACATCACTGACCACTGTCATTGAACATTACAGGACACTGAGACCAGGCCACAGCATATAGACCGGTCTCTCAGCTAAATTCATACCAAGCCTTATCACTTTTGCTCTCTCACAGTTAACGTACCATTTTGTTATCGCTTATAGGAAACTTACAAGTTTATACGCTTTAGGCATTAAAAATGAAACAACAAAGTCCAGTCATTCTTAATGCTCAAACCCATTAGCTGAATTAGTGTTACTAGAAATGATGCCCACTTTAATGGCAAGCCTAACAAAGCAAAGCAAGAGTCAACACATTCAGAATCTAAGGTCTGAGATAGATGTTAGGATGACAGACAATTTGTGCAGTTGTAAAGCAATTACACTTGTCCCAGGAAAAAGCCTTCCCCCTATCCCAGGATCCAATCTCTCTGAACTATGCAGGATAAAGTGTGCCAACACCTTTTCCCCAGGACATGGCTGCATGCACCTGTAAGGTTAATCTGCTTTTTTGCCCACCCAGGACAAGCCAGCTAGGCTGTACATTCCTCTCTGGCAGAGCAGCAGCAGCAGCAGTAACGCAGCCTGAAAGGGCATCACGTAAATGATTGTGCCACACCTGTTTTGATCCAGGTCAAACATCAGGACAAAAGAGGCCGGTGTCAAATGAGAGATACCTATTTACAACTTGTATTAGATTACCCCATAATTCAGAAGGGCTGTGCTGAAGACAGACATTGTCCAAACAGTCACTCCTGTAACATCCAATCAAACAAAACTGCAGCACAAGTAAGTATTACAGGGCTTTTCAGTTATAAAATATACTCTAGCTCACTCTCAGCTAGTTCCAAGGAAAGAAACCCCATAAGCTCTCTAGGAGAATTCAAGTGGGTGTGTCTAGTCCCTGGGACCACACTACACATGAGGCTCTCACTATCACTTGTTCTAAAAGGAGTTCAGAAGAAACTACCTCATGAGCAGGTTTCTTCATACTCATCACTTCAGAGTTTTTAACATCTTTTTCTGAATAAGCCCACCTGCCCAGCCTGGCTCTCCCATACGCGCTGCTGTCAGAGAATAAATATTTGAGTCAAATGAACACTGGCCTGACTTCACACAGCAATACCTAGGGGCCCAGCCTTGAGTATCTGCTGGGAAAACAGGAGCTGGAGAAGCTGCTGGCAAAACTGACACCAGGGCACCCTGAAGGGCAGTGAGGGAAGCGTGCTGTGACCACCCCAGGAGGGAGCACATCCAGCAGAGTCTAAGAGAAACCATTTCCAGCAGCGGCTCAAGCACAAACCCCTTCTCCGCGGGGCTCTTTCACGCGGCCCGCCCCGCGTCTCTGGCCGGAGCAGGGCCGCTCCTCCGCCTCGGGGTGCAGTGCCGAGCACGGCGGGGCCGCGACGCAGGGACAAGGAAGGGCCGTTCCGGGAGAAGTCCGCGGCCAGGGGTGTCACGGCGGGTGGGGCCGGGGCCCTCACCTGACGCCCTGGCTGCCTGGCGAGCGCTGGCACAGGTGGAGCCGAATCTCCTTGAGGCTCCGGCCCAGGCTGCCCCCAATGCCCCGAACCGCTGCGGCGGCACCCGCCATCTTCACAGCACACTGCCAGCCAATCCCACACCCTGCAAGTCTGAAAGAGGCGCCGTGTCACAGAGGCTCTAGCCAATCGAGCCGCGTTTTGAGAACCTCCTTAGCCAATCCGAAGACAGCTTCCCGGGATGCCCTAGAGCGCTGCATTGTGGGTAGTGGTGGGTGCGGTGCATGGTGGGAAGTGGTGACCCCAGCTCTCAGGTGTTGTGTTGTCGCAGTCGCGCGGGCCGAGATGCCGGAGCGGGACAGTGAGTGTCGGCAGCAGCGCGGTCCCGTCCCCGTCCTCGCCCCCTCGGCGGCGGCGCTGCGGGCCCCTGGCTGGGAGCTTAGCCGCAGCGCGGCGGCCCCGGCTCCGGCAGCGGCCTGCGCCTAGGGTGCGCGGGGCCCCGGGCCGGTGGCGGTTCTGGGTTTGCCACTAACCCGCCCTACGCGCACTGGGGGCCATGACGTGTGTGTCTGTGACTCTGTGTGTGTGTGTGTGTGTGACTGTCTGTCTGTCTCTGTGTGCATGCTTCCCTGTGGGGGACCCACCTTGGCAGCGGCACCACAGAGCAGCCCAACCTCTTCTCCCACCTGATCTGCTGCTCTGCTGCTGCTCTGTTTGCCCTAAAAGCAGCTTGTTTTCTGAAAATGACTGCAAATTATTCCCGAGCATTTTCATATGGACTTGAAGCTGCAAGAACATGGGTCAGTGCAGGTTGCTGTTGGCTAGTGACTACCTGGAGTGAAACGAGTGCCAGTGCTGTACGTTCTGTGCAGGGACTAGCTGCCACATGTATGTGGAGCCGCACAAACTCGTTTACTTTGGCCAACAAAGTGTTGCTATTCTCTGTTTGCTGTTGACTGAATTCCTATGTTATCACTCTCTAGTTTGGTGCTTACAAACTTCCCCAGCAGGCGTAGGAGTGGGCTTGGGAGCACGGTGTTCAGTTGAAAGGCTCAGTTCTGTGTTTCTTTCTCCTAGATGAGCCGTTCTCCAACCCTCTGGCCCCAGATGGCCATGATGTGGATGATTCCCACACCTTCAACCAGTGAGTATATGAGTTTTGGTGTCTTTCTCTTTGGAGGAAAAGTTTAGAATAATTTGTCCTGTGGAAAGGTAGGATTTTGAGAGTTTTATTGCTACAGAAAAAAATTAGCAACAGGTAATAGATTTCAGGATCAAAAGGGAGACCTTTATGGACCTTTACTCTGACCTGCTGTATAGCATAGGCCAAAGAGAGCCAGTCATTCCTTTATCACACCTAATACCTGTTAGCTGAATTGCAGCGTATCTTTAGGATCCAATTTTGGTCTGAGGACAACAAAGGAACAGAGCACCAACCTCATCCGTAGGCTCTTTTTCAGTGGTTGGTAGTCCTCTGTTAAAAACTTTTGTCGTATTTCCAGTCTGAACCTGGTTATGTGTGTAATCCAGTGCAGGCAGCTGTGCCATAATCTACTGGGAACACAGGATTCAGATTGAGATGCTCTGGTTGATCATTGTCCTGTTTTCAGGTTCAGGGAAGGGAAAATTCATCAAGGAAAAAGAGTTATGATGTTGGAAAAAATAGTATGTTGTCACTGCTGCAACAAGCTACGTTTCTTCTAGGTCCAAGCTGACCAATGAAGACTTTCGAAAGCTTCTTATGACCCCGCGGGCTGCGCCAACATCTGCACCACCCTCCAAATCTCGTCATCATGAGTAAGTAGATTTTTGTACCCCTTTACTTTGCTCTTTGACCCAATATGAGCTCATTGGTCTTGGACAACTTATACAATCAGTTCCAGTTCTCATTTTAAAGGTTTTTGGATTCTGTTTCTGCCTCCCTGTTAGTTCAGTTAAACTAGATATACACCTGGGCAAAAAGTCTAAGGGCCCTATTCTGAATGTATTTGGTTTCTGGGTATGTGTGGGTTAGCGCTGAGTCCCATGTGTGGCTTGTTGCCTTTAGTTCCTCCTGCTCCTGTCTTGTGCACCTCTGCAGTTTGATGTGTATGTATGTTTTTGCCTCTCCAGGATGCCCCGGGAGTACAATGAAGATGAAGATCCAGCTGCTCGCAGAAGAAAGAAGAAAAGGTAAATTGGGAAAGCAATGTCTCAGGAGCCCCCTGCGCCCATCAGCTATCCACTTCCCAAGCAGTGCATCAGAAAGTGACCCTTACTGGTCTGGCATATCAGTGGGTTCTGGAATGAAGGAAAAAGACCATTTGTATTAGAAGTATTTTTGATAGTGGTTGTAACCTTTCACAACCCTCATCATAGGAATTGAGGAGTGCAGTAGGGTGGTATCAGAGATTGCGTAGATTGTCCCAAGAAAGATACTAGAAAAGAGGGAGCACCTGAGGTAGCTCCCCTCTTTGATGGTAATTAGAAAGCAAATAGGATATCTTGTCAGTTCAGCATTTCACTTCAAGTACTGCAGATGTCTCTATTGTGGCATGTGTACATGGGGCAGTGTAGAGCAGGTTCTTCAGTTGCTGTTTTTCTACAGTATCTAACTTTAGATATCTGTTGCCTTCCACACTAGCTGTGTACCTAAATACATTAGGAGTAAGTATACAAAGAGGGTTAGGCAAGAAAGATGGTCTTTGTTTTCCACTGAGAAGTGATGATCTTGAATGGAGTAGTCTGATGCAGGAAGGCTGCCCTGGATAACAGAAGCTGCTGATAACAAAGCAAATATGAAAAGGGACAATCAAGGCCAGTCGCAGAAAAGCAGAGGAGTGAAGGGAGACCTTGTCTAGGGGAGACTGCAGCAGTTTGAGCAAGGTTTTATAAACATGTTTTCTTTGTTTGTTTTCTGAATGGTGTTGGGGTAACAAGAGGAGCACAGTACAAGTGTTTGAGGATGGGGTGCCGTGGCCAAAGGCAGAGAGCAGTATTTCATGCTTACTGGAGCTTGGAGATCTGTGACCTTGGAGGAATGATGGAAAAAGAGTTGCAAGGAGCTAAAAGCCTGTCTGAAGATTTGATGGGGGGGCAGTGACATGCAGTGCTGTATGAATGGCTGTTGGCAACATTAGCCAACATCTCACAAGTATAACCCAATAGCTCAATGACCTAACCCTTTTCCCACCCTAGCTATTATGCAAAGCTGCGTCAACAAGAGATTGAACGAGAGAGGGAGTTGGCTGAGAAATACAGGGATCGAGCAAAGGAGAGAAGAGATGGTGTTAACAAAGACTATGAAGAAACTGAGCTGATTAGTACAACTGCCAACTACAGGGCAGTGGGACCCACTGCAGAAGCGTAAGTGAGCTTGTGTCCATTCATTGCCCATCAGGGTGTAGCCTAGAGTTGGTCATACACAATATGCTCCCTTTTTATTGCATAGGGATAAATCAGCTGCAGAGAAGAGAAGACAGTTGATCCAGGAGTCCAAGTTCTTGGGTGGTGACATGGAGCACACTCACTTGGTGAAAGGTCTGGATTTTGCGTTGCTGCAGAAGGTAAGCACAGATAATACACCAATAGGGCTTTCTATTAGAGGTACACTGATGCATCAGTCCGATATTGGATTTCAATGATATAAAGAAAATTGACTGTATTGGAAATCATCTGATAAATGCCCTGTGCATGCATGCAGCCACAGCACAGGTAGGTGGTGAGGAGCACAGCCTGACAGCTTAGAGAGCTGCATCCAGCTGATAAGTCTGTTGCGGTAGAAGGTGAGGGGCACAGATCAAAGTCCCCCATGGTGAGAGAAGAGGTGGGACAGGCACCAGGATGGGGAAGAGGGCCCAGCTGGGATGGGGAAGAGCACAGGATGGAGTTGTGGCTTGTCCAGCGGGCGTGGGGAGGGGCGACAGCTTCCACTGCTGTGTGCACCCCAGGAGGGCATGGGGGAGTGGGGGGAAGGCATGTGTCCCCAGATCTGCTCAGGGTGGGGCAGGGAAGACTGCCGCTGTGGGCTAGGGCCAGGGCTGGGCCAGGCTGCACTTGGAGCAGGCAGTGGCAGTGCTGGGAGGGGGTCTACATAGGGGGCTGCAGCCACCCCAAAATTTGCTCTAGCTCCTTCTATAGCCCCCTTCCCAGCGCTGCCACCACCCACCCCAAGTGCAGCCCCAGCTCTCCCCTTCCCCACACCCTTCCACACACCAGGAAGAGCCTGGTGCAACCCTGACCCCAGCCTGCAATGACAGCCTGCTCCACCCTGCACTGCACAGATCTGGGGGCACATGCTTCCCCCCGCCCCCCCATGCCCTCTTGAGGTGTGTGCAGCCATGGGAGCTACCCCCCTCTCCCCACACCCTCTGGAAGAGCCATGGCTCCGTCCTGCTCTCTGCCCCTCCCCAGCTGGGCTTTGCCTGCCCCAGTCCTATTTCCTTCCTCACCGTAGAGGCCTTGATCTGCTCCCCCATGCCTCTTCCCATCCCCCGCCCCTTCCACCACAACAGACTTACCAGCTGGATCTAGCTCTCCAAGCTGCCTACATGCTGTGCTGTGGCTGCACTCATGCACAGGGTACTCTGCCCCAACTCAAGCCCTCAGAGACATCCCACCCCACCCTGTGTAGATTTGAGGACACATGCCCCACTTCCCTCCCCTCCAATGTGCTCCCAGGGTGTGTGCAGTGTGGGTGGCGCGGCCCCCCCCCCCCCCCCATGAGCCGTAGCTCTGTCCTGCATCTGTTTTGCCCTGGCTGGGCAGTGTCTACTCCTGCCCCAGCCCTGTTCCACCCCCCTTGCTGCAGGGTCACATCCTCCCCCCACCCCTCACACTCATCCTTTCCCCTTCCTTCCCTTCCACCACAATAGACTTATCAGCCAGACACTGCTCTTTAAGCTGCTGGGCTGTGTAACAGAAATCAGATAGGTATCGGCTGATATGCCTCCTTAAAAATCAACTATTGGTATTGGCCCCAAAAATCTTGATTGGTGCACCCCTACTTCCTATTTGAAGTACAGTGGGCTTGCCAGAGTCCTCGTAAAGTGAATCATTCTGTGAATCAGTGTTGGAACTGGGAATAGAATGCATGAGTTCTCTCTCATTCTTTTGCTGTAATCTAGCAAATGAAAATGAAGAACACTGGGGACATAATGCATTTAAATACTACTGTTTCTCGTTTGGCTTGTTCCTTGGCTGGATCCTTGCCCTGTGCAGAGGCAGCTTAAGATAGGATAATCCAGTGCAGGCAGTAGAACTGGGGTGGTTCTCTGGTACTAGTTCACAGATGTTTACTGTAGCTATGATTTATTCTGCTGCAGCTTTTTTGTTTTTTGACAACACTTCAATTTCTGTCCCTTGCCTGTCTAAACAGGTACGTGCTGAGATTGCCAGCAAAGAGAAGGAAGAGGAGGAGATGATGGAGAAACCCCAGAAAGAAACAAAGTGAGTGCAACAGGATCAGGTTCTCCGAGTAGCAGAGCAGACATTTGCTTGGGGAAAGGGAGGAGAATAGAAGTGGCTATTCTTAAAATGATTTTCTCTTTCTTTCCAGAAAAGATGAAGATCCTGAAACTAAAATTGAATTCAAGACTCGTTTGGGTAAGAACATGGACATGCTTCACTTGGGCATGTGGAAAATGTAAAAAAGAGTCTTGTTTTGGTGAATGCAAGGGCATGACAAACTGGATAAGATTCTGTTAGTCAAAGGAAGTTTAGGAAAGCTTTATGGAGGCTGGCAGATCAGCTGAGGTCCTCAAAGGAGAGACTTTGTTCTTTGAACCAAGGCTGCTCATCTTTAAGGAGCCCACGTGCATACCTCGCCCTAAGCCCAATGCTCCCTGGCCATGTGCTCCTCTGCTGTATTGCACACCTTGTGCATCCCAGGCACTGCAGGCTGTACCATGCTGTGCTGCCCTGTTCCTGGGGCAGGAAAAGAGAAGCTGGAGGAGGAGTGAACAAAAAGCTTCATACACAGCCGGGGAGCCTGTTCCAGCGTGTTGTAATTCCAGCACGTCTGAGCAGACTTGATTAATTGAGTCTGCTGTAGCATGAAAATTACTATGTTCCAGCAACCTCCCAGTGTCATGCATATCAGTGTCCTAGTTTCACAGTAGCTAGGGTCAGGAGGGACCTGAACAGATCATCTAGCCTGACCCCCTGCCACTGGCAGGAATGAATGCTGGGTTCACAAGACCCCAGACCAGTGATCATCCAACCTCCTCTTGAATTTGCCCAAGGTAGGGGTGAGGACCACTTCCCTGGGAAGTTGGTTCCAGATTTTGGCCACCCTAACTGTAAAATA
>JAGPOW010003447.1:963504-997552 GCA_030014935.1 Caiman crocodilus | reverse complement strand
GGGAGAAAAGGGCTCTGCCTATTTGCTGTTGATCCCCCCTGATGAGCTTGTAGGCAGCCACCAGGTCCCCCCTCAGCCTCCTCTTGCTGAGGCTGAACACAGTTTCAGGTCCTTCAGTCTCCTCATAGGGCCTGTCCTCCCTCTCACCAAGCGGGTGGCCCTCTGAACTCTCTCCAGGCTGCCCACATCCCTTTGGAAGTACAGCGCTCAGTACTGGACGCAGTACTCCAACTGCGGCCTGACCAAAGTCACATAGAGGGGCAGTATCACTTCTCTGGACCAGCTTGAGATGCACCTTTGGATGCATGACAAGGTATGGCTGGCCTTGCTGGCTACGGTCTGGCATTGACAGCTCATGTTCATCTTGGAGTCAATAATGACTCCAAGATCCCTTTCCACCTCTGCTTTCAAGCAGGGAACTCCCCAGCTTGTATGTATGCTATGGATTCCTTCTCCTAAGGTGCAGCACCCTGCATTTGTCTACATTGAACCCCATCCTGTTCTCATCTGTCCACTTCTGTAATCTGTCTAAATCTATTTGCAGCCTCTCTCTCCCTTCAAGTGTGTCCACCTCGCCCCACGTCTTAGTGTCATCAGCAAAATTGGACAGCGTGCTTTCCACCCCCTCGTCCAAGTCGCAAATGAAGATGTTAAACAGTGCGGGCCCAAGGACTGAGCCCTGGGGTACCCCACTACTCGCATCTCGCCAGGTTGAGTTCAGCCTGTCCACCAGTACTCTGGGTGCTCCCCATCAGCCGATTTTTGTACCCATCCAACTGCAGGCATCAATGCTGCAGTTGCTTAATTTATTGATGAGAATGGGGTGAGAGACGGTGTCAAAGGCCTTCTTAAAGTCTAGAAAGACTATGTCCACAGCAACACTGTCATCCAAGGATTTAGTTACTTGGTCATAAAAGGCAATCAGGTTGGTCAGGCAGGACCTGCCTTTGATGAACTCATGTTGATTGCCCCTAAGCATGATCTCCCCTGCAGGTCCCCCACAGATGTGCTCCTTGATGATTCTCTCCAAGATCTTTCCAAGCATTGAGGTGAGGCTTACAGGCCTATAGTTACTTGGGTCTTCTTTCCTCCTCTTCTTGAAAATAGTGACCACATTAGCCAGTTTCCAATCTTCCGGCACCTGGCCAGGTGACCACGAATGCTCATACAGCTGGGCCAAGGACTTCACGATGACCCCTGCCAGCTCCCTCAACACCTTTGGGTGGAGGGCGTCTGGACCTGCAGATTTAAAAATGTCTAGCCCTTCCAGAAGATCCCTAACTACATCTGCGCTGACTGAAGGCTTGATAGAACTATCTGCAAGATTCCCACCTACCAGAGGTAGGGACATATCCTAGTCCCTGTTCAGGAAAACAGAGGCAAAGAAACTATTAAAAATATCAGCTTTCTTGTCTGGCATGGCCACCAGATTACTGTTTGTGTCTTGCAGGGGCCCTACATTGCCTGGTGCCCTCTTGCTCCCAATGTACTTGAAAAAGGACTTTTTGTTGTCCTTAATCCTGGACGCTAGCCTGAGTTAAATCTCTGTCTTGGCCTTCCTAATAGCCCTCCTACGCTCCCAGGCCAAGGAGGAGTACTCCTCCTTGGTGATAGCTCCTCCCTTCCACTGGTTGTACACCCCGCTTTTAGTCCTCAGGCATTCCTGTATGCCCTTGCTGAGCCAAGGGGGTTTCTGAGCACTCTTACCTTCTTGCTTCTCTCAGGGACTGTTATCCTTTGGCCCTGGAGGATCACCCCCTTAAGGTACGACCATCCCTCCTGGACTCCCATCTCCTCTACCTTTTGGGCCCTTACCTTCTGGGCCTCCCCCACTAGTCTCCTAAGCTCATTGAAGTTGGCCTTTTGAAATCAAGGGCTTTAGCCTTGTTGTGAGCCCTAGACGCCCTGCGTTGGATAATGAAATCCACCAGGTGATGATCGCTATTGCCCAGGTGGTCAAGGACCTGCAGTCCCCTCACCAGGTCATCCCCCATGGCCAGGACCAGATCCAGCAAGGTGTTACCCCTAGTGGGACTGTGCACTTCCTGGTTAAGGTGAAGGTCCTGTAATATAGCCAGGAACCTACATGAGCGGTCAGACCTGGCTGTCTGCTCTTCCCAGCAAATGTCTGGGTAGTTTAGGTCACCCATGAGAATAACATCCCTTGACCTAACCACCTCCTTTAGCTGACTGGAGAAGTCCTGGTCTAGCTCTTCCCCCTGTTTGGGTGGTCTGTAGTAGACGCCCTCCTGTCCCTATTTTGAAAAATAGTGATGGGGCACTTTAAATTAAAGCTCGTTTGACAGACTTTCATTCAAAGCACCCCATCGCTATTTTTCAGCGTGGAGCTGCTGATACGTGTGATGCTCCGGGCACTTTTAATTAGCATGGCTCTCAGAGGTCCGCTAATTAAAGTGCCCCCTCGTGCCTCCCAGAGCACATATATAAACACCCTTAAAGACCCTTGCTGCTTCTGTAGCCTGAGCATCACAGGGAGCAAGTCTGGAGTCTGGTCAGCAGGAATCCTGATTTTCTCTGATTTAAAAAAAAATTGAAAAAATCTCTGGTTTAAAAAAAATCTACCCAATTACATGTTTTTCTGTGATTTAAAAATGAAATGCCTCTATATTTATATATACCCGTCTCTTCCTATATCAGGTGAACACAATGTTTTACAGATGTATTTACAGTTTTAAATCAGTTGAAAGCCTACCAGTGCCTCCATCGTCATAATAATAAATTCTAAGTACCTACGTATTTTTGGTGCTTGATTTTGGTTGGGTTTTTTTATCTTGAAAAATCAGAACTCCCCTGGCCCCCTTCACTTACACTTACACTTACCAGCTGTAGCTGTACCCCTGCTGTTTTATGGTGCTGAGCAGCCCTGACATGTCATTACCCCTTGCTTCCAAGCCACAGCACCCCTAGCCCTGCCAGTTGCCTCTCACTCCTGACCGTTGGCCCCTGCCTGCCCCCTATTTGCATCTTCCCAGCAGCAGCTTCCACTCCGCGCCAGGTGGGTGTGTGGGGCAGGGGTGTGTGGTCACAGGAGTTGCAAGGGGGAGCAAATACCCATCCACCCCAGACTTCTGTGCCAACAACAGGGCACAGAGCAGCACTCTGGCTGGACTGGCACCAGGTGGGAACCAGCGCAGGATGGTGGAGCAGGACAGGGAGACTGAGTGCTCCTACTGCCAGGAGCCCTGCACCAGCTGCACCACCATGGTCACCAAGGTGAGACATCCCCTGCCTGCCACTGCAGTGGGGAGATATAGCTCCTTGCTGCTGTCCCCACTGATGCCGGGTGGGAAAAGAGTGCCTCACTTTGGCCATGATGCTGTGTCTGGTGTGAGGTTCCCAGTGGCAGCAGCTAGACCAAGTCTTCCTGCCCTGTTCTGCCTTCCTGCACTAGGGTCCGCCTGCTGGGCTGCGGAGGCAGCTTCTGCCTGGTGCCAGCCCAGCCAGGTTGCAGCCTTGCGACCTGCTGTCGGTGCAGAAATCTTGCGGCATGTACCCTCCTCACACACCCTGCAACATGTTGCTAATGGGTGTGCCCAGACAGTCCCCAAGCCCTGGCCCTCCAACCTTCCCCACATAGACTTATCTGTATCCAGCTGGCAGGGTTGCTCCCACTACCCTGCCTGGCTATATTGCCAGCTGTGTGCACGCTTGCATGTGTGAGTGTGTGCACACACGCACAGGCGCATGGTGCCTCAGGAGCTTCTGATCATGCTCCTGTCTGCCCCAAGCAGCTTATTGAAGGCTGGAATTCTGCTAGCCTGGAAGGGGAAACCCATGGTTTCCAGCTTTAAAGGGGAATATCCATGTTTTTTCTGTGGGAAATGGAAAACCCAGATCCTTGCTGATCAGCAGAAATTGTTTCTGGGTTTCCTGGGTGGATGTTTCTTCTCTCAGAAGTATCTTCATCTTATGTGTCTGTCCCTTCCCCAGGTCGGAATATCTACCGTATACTGTTCAAGAATAAATCATACGAGCGGAATGAGCTGTTCCTGCCAGGGAGAATGGCTTACGTTGTGGATCTGGATGATGAATATGCAGACACAGATATTCCAACCACGTTGATCCGAAGCAAAGCTGACTGCCCCACCATGGAGGTAATAACTTAGGGTTTCTTCTAGTCCTGTTACTGCACTGTCTGAAAGTGCTACTTCTCAGTCAGCAGAATTGTTCAGAGCAGCACCTCATAGAGGGGCTCCTTGGCCAGGAAATCACTCCTTTCATTGGCATTTTCTTTCAGGCACAGACCACGCTTACCACAAATGACATTGTCATCAGCAAACTGACTCAGATTCTTTCCTATCTGAGGCAGGGTACGCGCAACAAGAAGCTGAAGAAGAAGGACAAAGGTAGGAGCTGTGATAGATGCAGAACGGGCCTTAAACTTTAAGCACATTCCAAAGGAGTGAAAAGGTGGCAGGCTTAGATAACTGGCCCTTCAGGGTGGTGAATGTTTGAGGGGGCTGGTCCAAGAGTCAGGTTTCCTAAAGATGAGAATGGGGAGTCACCAGCTTGTCCAGTTGCTCTGTAGCCTGAACTTGAACTGGGCTTCTTCCAGTTTCTCCTTTCAGGCTGCGGGGGAGCTGGTTAAGTAGTCAGTCATGTGAGCGGGTACAGAGGGAAGTATCTGTCTAAAGGCAGATTACATACCTTCGTGAAAGCATATGTGTTCTGTGAGCCTCTTGCATACCTGCACTCAAGCTGCTGTGTAGTGGCTTTGTGAGCTGCTGTGCTGTACAAAGCTTTATTAGACAAGGAAGGAGAAGTAGATGAGTGGAGATGGGCTGCCTTTGACTGCTTTCTTTGGTTTGCAGGAAAGCTAGATGAGAAAAAACCCCCAGAAGCTGATATGAAGTAAGTAACCCCTATCCCACTCTATCCCCATTAGGAAATCTGGAGTGAGGTTTCTCCTCTAGGATTTCCCTTAGGCTGCTCACACTTGGGACAAGCTCTCCAGGAAGCCGCTTGATTCTTTTCTGGGAAGTTGGTGGGTTTGTCTCAGGAACTGGGGAAGGGGGCTGGTAAGAGACACCCTGCAGATGCTCGGGCTTATCTTTTTTTATATTAGGACTTGAAGAGATGATGAGGTCAGGTCAGGGTGAAAAGATATTTTTAGGTGAGCCATGAAATTGCTGGAGAGGTTTGTACTGTCCTGGGGCATACAGAAGCTGCAGAGGAGCAGGCTTTTGTTTTCACATGAGCACAGGGCTTCAGCCAACTTGTTGACTGAACTTGGGACTGTTTTGTTGATCTCCTGTCAGGGACTGTAGCCTTCTCTGAGCTTGTGTTTGCTTCTGAATATGCTTCTGTGTTAGAATGGGTGATCTTTTGGCCTCTGCTCTTACGTTACTAGTAACTTCAGAATCCACTTTGTTCTTAGCATCTTTGAAGACATTGGTGATTATGTGCCAGCCACAGCAAAGGTGCCCCGGGAAAAGGAGCGGGAAAGGTACCGGGAGAGGGAGCGAGATCGTGAGAGGGAGCGAGATCGTGAGAGGGAGCGCGAGAGAGAGAGGGATCGTGACCGGGATCGTGACAGGGACCGTGACCGGGAAAGGGAAGAAGAAAAGAAGAGACACAGCTATTTTGAGAAACCCAAAGCTGATGATGAGGTGAGTCCATCCCTGGAACCAAGGTTAATTATGAAGCATAGAGTATTTCATAACTAGAGAGCATTCTCTGTGCCATAGTGGTCCTGTGGCCTGGAGGAAGCTTGGGATAGTGACACCTTTTATCAGCTCCCTATGCTCATTTGTTAATATACATACTCCATGGGGATTGTCATAGCCCTAAGGTATCATGGTATCTTCTGCTGTCAAATCGTGGCAGATCCAGTGTCTTGGCCAGGATTCATGTTATGACAGACTTCACGGGTGGGATTGCTTTAACTGCAGGCTACTCATAAGCCTTGCTTGAGTCGTTGTCAAAGTTCAGGTTTGAAACAGGCCTATAAAGTAATTATGTAAATCCAAATAGACTTTGCAAAAATTGGGCCCCATAGATGAGTTCAGAATCAGATCCTTTGGCTTTGAACTGTTAAAGCATATGTACTTAGGCTGTCTGCTCGCTGGGGACAGAATGTGGCTCTGTTGCATGCTGTTATGATAGTGAGCAGAATGATTGGAGCACTTGTTGATAGGAAAGTTAAGTTGAAATCTACAGATACAGCAGTGCTTTTTTCCATGACCCATCCTCAAATGCTCACATGTTCGTCTCTGACTTGGGTAGAGTGTCACTGCTCAGCCAGTTGGTGGGTTAGCTGGACATCTTCCCCCTACTGCAGCAGTTGCCTTGGTAAACCGGAGCTGAAGAGAGTTCTTAGGCTTTCACTAACTTAAGTTGTATTCCTGAATCCCTTATGTACCTGTGAGTTCAGTGATAATTTGGAGTGCAGCTTACTACGAGATTAACCCTTCAGATCCTGAGGTCATGAGCAATGTTCTTTCATTTGTTTTCTAGCCCATCAGGATAATGCTTTTCTCTCCTTTCTTTTCCAGCCCTTGGATATTGATAAAGGTGAGTTAGTTTGATGTACATGTGGGCATGGCATGAAGTGGGCAAAACTGAACTCCAGTACACAGCTGGGACCTTCTAAACCAGGGGTGAGCAAAATATGGGCTGTGGGCTGGATTTGGCCATCCAGTTGATTGGGTCCAGCCCACAGGCAGGCACCCACCAACTGATTAGATACGGTCCATGGTGCTCCACATGGAGCTGAGCCCTACCTGCTCCCACCTGGGGCAGCCAGAACCGTGCTACTGCCCAGCCAGGCCGCTCCCAGTGCAGTTCGGTCCCCCTCTCCTGCAGCTTCTCCTTCCTGCCCCTGCTGTGCAGCTCTGGGCAAGGAGGGGGCAGGTGGGGAGTGGGGGGAAAGCTGCAGCTGGAGCCCCGTGCACTGGGGAATGAGTTGCTTGGCTGCAGCTTCCTCCCTGCTCAGAGCAGGGCAGGAGGAGGCAGCGGTGGCGGGGAGAGCCGAACAGCTAGGCAGTGGCAGTCGCATGGGGGCAGCCCCATAGGGAAGCTGTCCACACTGACCAAGGCTGGAGGTAGGTGCAGGCAGTAGCACAGTGCTGGCTGCCTTGGGAAGGAATGGGTGGGGCTCAGCCCCATGTGGAGCACTGCAGGGACAGCAGCAGGCCGGATTGGGGAGCAGAGAGGGTAGAATGCACCTGCACTAAACTGCCTGGGCAAGCTTTGCTGCACATGCCCTCTGCCTGCCCTCCCTCCCCATATTTCCCACTACTCCCAGACCTAGCATGCAGGCAGCCCTCCCCCTCTCCACCACTCTCTTTTCCCCCACCACACACATCTTCCACCCCACATGTCTATTTCCCTGCACATACTTCACACGCACGCCCCTCCCAGTATACAAGAGTAAGACGCTTTATTTCGAGCTATTATGGTGACAGTCTCTATATACACTAAAAAAACCCATAAATCAAGACAAATTATTTTTTGAAATAAAATACAGTAGATGTTTGGTTGTGTTTTTTCTTTTAAGTTTATAATTGGTTTCTTATTTATATTTCTTTAAAATGATATCATCTGAAAAATTGTGTGTGTGACCCTTGGTAACTCACCAAAACTTGGTAAGTGGAGCTCCAACTGAAATAATTGCCCGCCCCCTGTTCTAAACATGCTCGTTCGGTGAGGAGCATAGCTCCTGGGCACTTTAGGGAATAACATTTTTTAATAGTAGGGAAGTTGGTTGCTCCAGGGTATTGGGAATGGGGTAAAGAGCTCTTTACCTCTGTGACGTGTATATATACAGTTCAGGTTGTTGGTGATAGCAGTAATTTCCATCTTGGAGAAGTTTGGCTTGCGCAGAACTACTTAGTTGGTCTGAGCTGGCTCCTGCTTGAACAGGGTTCCCCATCGCATTGGAATTAGCCAGCAGGAAGGTCAGGCCTTGCCTGTACTACATCTTTCTTTAGAAATTGACTTTGTTTGCTTTGTTGTGGTTTCCATTAGCCCCAGCCCATCCTCCTCCTATTGGGTGTTTTCCTGGGACCACCTTTTTTCCATCAGTTGGCAGAGTGGGATATTTTTTTCTCCATATGCCCAGTTGAAAGACTTGTTTTGATTGATTGCTGTGGCTATGAGAACAGGTTGTGAATTGTTCTAGTCTCCTACCAGCCCTGATGTCCGAGGGTCTAGAGAAGCTAGACCTGCCGCCGCGCCCTCCCACCCCGGTCGCGCAAGCCTAACTGGAGCCTAACTGCTGTGTGTTTTTGTTTCTTATCAGGCCCAGGCTCAGCCAAGGAGCTGATTAAATCTATCAATGAGAAGTTTGCTGGAGCAGCTGGCTGGGAAGGAACAGAATCATATCTTTCTACACTGGCATACCAACTAGGCCATTATCAGGAGTGGGGTTTTCTCACTGCATCTTGCTGTATGGGTTTAACTGTCTGGGCATCTCTCCTTTCCTGCAGGAAGGCACCTCCCCAGTCTGGCATGTGCCTTGTCCCACAAAAGGTTCTCACTTGTGCATATGCACAACTTGTATAGAGAGGGCTGGGCAAGAAATGCCCATTTGAGCCATGCCTCTTTGTGGCATATTAAGCAAACTGTGTACCATCACTGCCCTCTCCCTCCTGGGAAAGGAGTCCTCCTGACCTTCTCAGCCTCCTGCCACTGTCTTCCTGGTATGTGTGTGCCCTGTGCACTTGCCAGGTTGGCTCTGGGAGTACAGCCTGTTCATTTGGCTTCTTCCTCATTGAATTTCCTTAACATGAGGCACATTAAAAAAGCCTGAAGACAAGAAGCAGCTAGGTGACTTCTTCGGGATGTCAAACAGCTATGCTGAGTGCTACCCTGCTACGTAAGAGTCTGCTCACTGAAGGTGGGGGCTGCAGGGTGGGATCTGGGGAGTGCTGTTGTGCTGCTGTTTCTCTGGAAACTGGTGTGACTTAAAGCTGAGAAGCACAGGTACACTCACGTGTCCTGCCTCTGTGGCCTTTGGCTATGTGGGAATGCAGCATGACAGATGTCACTTGGTCTGGGGTGTGGCAGTGATTAAAGTGGGGGCTGATGTCATTGAAGAGCTAGTGTTAAAGTCAAAAGCTGATGGATCCCTTTGCAGTATGAAGTGCACTTGTGGCCAATATGTCCCTCCTTAGCTGGTTGCACTAATCACTGCCACAGCTGTTCAATTACTCAAAGCAGCTTCTACTTATGTTGACCTGTCAGAGCCTGCAGCTAAGAGAATGGGAAGGAGATGGAAGCTATTCCTACTTGTGCATTGTTAAAAGACTTGGTTAACTAGCACCAGGTGTTGGCTAGATTCATATTCTGTTTACAAGTTGCCCTGTAGTGCGATTTTTTTTTTTTTCTTTCTTTCTTTTTTTTCAGGTATAACTGAGGGCATTTGGCCTTACAGTCTCTCTACTGCCAGTGATGCCTGAGATCTAGCAAGCCATCAGAAAGCGAAGCTTGCTTCTATTTGTGTGGCTTGCAGTTAGAAAAAAACAGCTTTTAGCCAGCAAGTTGAGCACATTTTGTCTGGAATTATCAAGGGACAGTTTGATGTTCAAAGTCGCACTAGATTATTCTCCATAATAGAACATAGTTTAAACCCTGGAGCTGGATTTCTAGGCACTGGTATGTGTTACATACCCCATCCAAATCATCCCCTTCCCCTTCCTTTTCAGAATGGATGATATGGCTGTGGACAGTGATGAAGAAGTGGACTACAGCAAAATGGATCAGGTATTTCCAGACTATGACCTACCTAAAAAGCCCAGAGGAGTCTAGCTGGAAGGCAAGATCCCATACACAGTAGGCTTGGACATAGCAGACACGGATATAACTCTGATTTTTGTTGTTGTTGTTGTTGTTGTTGGCTAGATAAATGTTAGACCTCTTTTGATCTTTCTGTGGTGCTAGTGAAAGTTATGTGCTCAAATAAGTAGGCTAGAAGAAGGATTCTAGCTGAATTTGGCTTTATTGACTTCTTGATCCATCATTCTGTGTTCTCTGACCAAGCCTGAAGCCATGTTTTCTGCCTTCAGATTTACTGATCCAAACTAAATTGGTTAGAGGAGTTCAACTAATGAGCCAAGAGAAATGAGATAATCCTGATCACTCAACAAGAGAACCTATTGAAAGAGTTGCCTTTGTGTGAAGGCTGAAGCAAAACCCCATGGGTACAGTGACTGATGTCTTACCCCTGCTGTCTTGTTCTGAGCATTGTTCAGTGATGTGTCTTCTAGCTGGAGTTAAAGCCCTCTTAGAGTTGGTGGCCAAGGGTTCCTGGAACTTTGTGGTCAAGTTGGGTGTGAGCATTCAGACTGCTACCTACTCCAGGCTGCATTGATTTGGAATATAGATTGTGGGCATGTTCATCTCTTCCTGGGCTTGCAGCCTGAACAGGGAGCAGCATTTGGTGCCTTCAGAGGAGTAGCAATGATTCTGTCTTACTGCAGGGAAACAAGAAGGGGCCCCTGGGCCGCTGGGACTTTGACACACAGGAGGAGTACAGCGAGTACATGAACAACAAGGAGGCCCTGCCCAAGTAAGTTTAGAGTTTACCCAAAAGCTGGGGATTCTTGGAGGGAGCAGAGCAGGTGGAAACTGTCCTGCCATCTCCTGCTTAGCCAGAACAGTACCTCTTTCAGGAGCCCAGATTGGTCTTGAGGTCTAGGGGCCTGCTGCCATCCCACCCATCTCATTAAACTGAGGGGCCTGTCTTTGTCCTCATTACCTGAGCTCTTTATTTGTTTATTCCTTCCAGAGCTGCTTTCCAGTACGGAATTAAGATGTCCGAGGGTCGTAAAACACGGCGTTTCAAGGAGACAAATGACAAAGCTGAGCTGGACCGTCAATGGAAGAAGATCAGTGCAGTAAGTACCTTGAGCAAAGACTCCTAACAGTCAGTTCCCAAAAGGGATTCTAAGGCCAAGTGAAGTTTCTAGAGTACTGGAAAAGGCTGCCTTCTCTAGTGTGTAACAGACTTATTCTGCGAGTCCACCAGCACTTCTCATCCAGTTGCCTTCAGCAGTCTCTCCAGGCTAGCTTCTTCCCTCATGGCTTGGTGCTTTTGGCACAGAAAGGTCTGATGGGTGTTTGTATGTTCAGGACTGATGGCTTGACTCAGCTAGTCTTGCTAACTCCCTCCTGCCCATCACAGAGCCTCATCAGCCATCCTAAAGCCTTACACTTTCAAGATTAGCTTGCATCTAAAAGGTTAGGGACTGTGAGCTGCCTGTGCCTTGTGTTGCAGGAAAGATTCCTGAACAGAAAATGAGGAAAGGCCTTGGCAAAGATTTTTTGGGTGATATCTTTTATTGGACCAGTTATATGGTAGAATAGACTTAGATAAACTTTCAGATGTGGGGTGTTCTTTAAAGAATAACATCATTTTAACGCTAAGAAAGTCCTTGTCATTTGAAGCAGGCCCTGAGCAAGGGTCTCTTCATAAGTGACCGGTGAGGCTTGTCACCAGAGCCAGCAGTTCATATAACTCTTCCCTGTAGAAATAGAATCTAAGGAGACCAACAAGGATTAGTGCTCTGCATAGCTGAGGAATGGTCTGGCTCCTAGCTGGGGGCCCTGGGTGTAGATTGGGGGGACTACCTTTATAAGAATGTGTTGGCTGTAAATGGCTAGAACAGCTGTTCCAAGAAAAAACTAGAGGAAATGAGACACTCAGCACAGACAAGTGCAGGGTACTGTTGGGGAGAAGGAACCAGCAACACCCCTGTAGGCTGAGGAATACCCTTCTTGTTAACACAGTGGCAGAAAGGGACCTTGGAGTCCTTGTTGACTCCAGGATGTACATGAACTGCCAATATGAGGAAGCAGTCAGTAAGGCTAGCCACACCTTGTCATGCATCTACAGATGCATCACAAATAGGTCCATGAAGGTGATCCTTCCCCTCTGCAGCATTGGTCAGGCCACAGTTGGAGTATTGCATCCAGTTCTGGGCGCTGCACTTCAAGAGGGGTGTGGCTAGCATTGAGAGGGTCCAGAGGAAGGCCACTTGCATGATTAAGGGGCAGCGGGTCAGGCCCTACAAAGAGAGGCTGAAGGGCTTGCGTCTATTCAGTCTCCACGAGAAGACTGAGACACGATTTGGTGGCCGTTTACAAACTCACCAGGGGGGACTAGTGGGAACTGTGACAGGCTCTTTCCCCCGGGCACCATCGGGTTACTAGGAATAACGGCCACGAATTGTTAGAGAGAAGGTTCAGGCTGGACATCAAGAGGCATTACTTTACAGTTAGGACTGCCAGGCTCTGAAATGGATTCCCAAGGGAGGTGGTGCTCTCCTACTTGGGGGCTCTTCAAGAGGAGGCTGGACAGATATTTGGCTGGGGTGTTACGACCCTGCACTCATTCTTGCCCAGGGCAAGGGGTCGGACCTGATAATCTGTTTAGGTCCCTTCTGACCCTAAGCACTATGAAACTGAGAGACAAAAACAGGTAAAAAGGGGTAAAAAATGAGAGCGACTTTTTGGCCAGGACAGTTGTTGCCATGAGCAAAGCTGAAAAGGGGGAAATGGGGTGCCTTCCCCAGTCTGTGAGAGCTATGGGAAAGCTCCCCTCCTCCAGCAGCATCTAGGAAAAATACAAAGAAAACTGTGCAACCACATTAATTTGTATTAGAGCTGCAAGAGTTCCAGATGCTTAAGAATCACCAACCCTTGGAGTTTCCCCCTTGGTCTGAGGATGATTAAAGTGCCTTAGGATTGCCAGTGGCACTCTTGGTAATATGTTAACTGTGCTTTCTCTGCAGATCATTGAGAAGAGGAAGAAGATGGAAGCTGATGGGTTAGTAGACTTTCTTCTTTAATGCTAATGTGCTGCTTTCCTGAAAAATGCCTGCACTGGGACAGAACTGCCTTTACCTGGGGACAGGCAGTGCCAGGATAAGCTTTCCTTTCATAACCCCATCAGTCCTGCCACAGTGGGTACATGTTTGGGAACAGAATAAACTCTAGGACTTTGTAGGCTTTGCCTCTGAGTCTGCTGGCAATGGAGCCAGTTCTTTTTATTTCAGTGCCCCACATCCCTCTGTCTAACTTTTAAGCTCCGTGTACTCAAGAAGCATGTTCTAGCTGGTAACTATCGAACTTCCCACTCAGCAGAACATTTCCAGGCTTCAGAACTTTTTCAGCCCATCTTGCCCACAGGAGAAGTATGCTGGTCTTAATGGGAGTGGAGGGGGGTGTTGTGTTGTGTTAGATATGTGTCTTCTAGAAGTTGGTCTACATGACCCACCAGACACAAGCTTGAAATAGTGTGGCTGTTCTGAACACTGTAATGCCACCACCACCTAACTTGAAATCTTCTTAAATATCCTTCAGTTAGTTGTACTGAGTGGGCTTAGGACCCCCACTTGCTTTAAGCTAGCAGGATTTTAAATTTCAGAGGAGTTTATCTTTGGCTTTTCTATGTCATTTCAGTACCCAGTACTCAAGAACATGCTTCTTGAGTACACAGAGCTTAAAAGTTAGACAGAGGGATGTGGGGCACTTGCTAGGTTGGCTCAGGCAATAGGACATGAAGGGCTCTTTCAGAGATGACAAAACCGCTTTCCTGCTTATTATTACCTACTTGCTGCTTTGGTTAGCAAATTGCTTCACCCTCCATACCCAGCCCCTCAGTGAGCTCCAAGGAGTAGCTGTGACCAGGCTTTAGCCCAGGCTATCTGTCCCAGACTTCAACTGAATACCTGCTTGGGAGCATGGTTTTGATGTTGGCTTATGGCAGGCAGAGTGCCATACAGTATACTACTGCTCCCTGTGCACAGTGTGACTTCCAGTCCATTAGGTTGTATTTGGCTTTGAGAGCTAGGTGCAGCTTCTCTTGTGCATCTGCCCTGCTTTGAAAGACAGGCTATGTGTGCACCTGGAAAACAGTGGGTGCCTCCAGGATGATCATTCCTCAACAGGAAATGGGTTGAGGGGAAATGGGTCTGGAGCACTAAAAAATCTCTCATCCTTGCTGACAGGATGTTACTATCATTGGCCTCATGTCTGTCTTTTGTTTCAGGGTTGAGGTGAAGAGACCAAAGTATTGAAGTCCCAGTTGAGTTTCTCTGTCTTGTCCTCCGATCTCTGGAATCTTGATTCAGTGGACACTTTTTATTTCCTGTTTTTATTCAAGTTCTTCCCTTCAGATTCTTCTTGAAGGCTCTGGACTGGAGTGCTTTCCTGTCTGCACTCAGCAAGGAACAGGGTAAACGTGTATGTATAGGGGGCAGGGAGACCTTTCTGGGGCCAGTAGACCATGGGACTGGTGCAGGCAGTTTGCCCTGGCTGTTTCTTCCTCCCACATCTTTGCTGTGATCTGTGATTTATAATTGATGTAACTGCAATAAAATTGCACTAAATCTTTGTGTGTATGGCGTTCCTTGTGTTTTGGCTTGGGACAAGGGGTGGTTAGGCTGAAGCGGGGGAATTTTTTTTTGTTCTTCATCTAAAACAGGGGCAGATTGGGCTTAGAGGACAGAAGATTGGATTTCAAGAGCAATACTAGGAGAGCTGAGGTCTAGAGAGCACAATGCAAAAATTAGTGTTTTCACTGCCTTACCACAGCATCATGGAAATCAGGGCAGAACCAGGACTTGAACACTAGTGTACTGAGCCTTAGTCTGACTGCTAGAAAAGAGCTGGCTTTCTTCTGCCCCCTTGCAGAAAAGCAGTTGTACTAAAGCAAATTTGTTCTGGACTTCACGGGGGGGCGGGTTGGGGGGGAATATAGAGCAGTAACCCTGTTTTACAGACCAACAGACAGTAGATTTGAGACATGCATCAGGAGAGAAAGGTCACTATGGAGCTCAGACTTGGTGTTTTCCTAACAGAAATCTGGGTCCCTTGTTGGACTGGAAATGAACTTACGCACCCTGGTTTTTTTCTGAGAGAGAAGAACAATAAAGTTATTTGCTTCCCATCAGACAGGGAAAGCCTTTCCCTTTCTCTGGGGCAGGAGCAGGTTTTGGTTTCTGCTGCACAAAACTTCCGGGGTAAAGAATCTATCCTAGGTTGAACTCTGGCTTCTTGCATTCAAAATCCAGACGGAAAACTGCCGCCTGGGAGCAGCGGAGCATCTAGGCCTCCTGGGCCAAGGGTGTCCAACTCGTCTGCCCCGCGGCCGGGAGTCGCCCTGGTGCAGCAGCGGCTGGCTCAGGCGGCCGGGCGGTGACCCACGTGGGCTGAGAAGAACGGGGGCCATGGGGGGGGGTCGGGCTGCGCTGCGGCGGACGTGCTGCTGTCCCCCCGGAGGTCACGGCGCTCGCGCCCGGGCTACAACCGGGGAGGAGCAGAGGGGGAACGGAGAAGGGACCGGCTACTGCCGCCAAGGGGGTTGGGGGGAGCGCGAGCGTCCCGCAGCCTCACCGCTGACCGCGGGGGGGGCAGCCGGAGCCGGGCGCTGGGCCGCCGGACCACGTCGCTGCAGCCGCCGCTCACAGCCGGGGGCGCCCGCGGGGCTCGAACCTGCAGCCGGGACCTCCGCTGGGGGCGGGCTCGGCCGGGCGCAGGCGCGGGGCCTCCCCTCTCCCCGCGACGACAATGGCGGCGCCCGGGCAGGTGTGCGCAGCCTTGGCCTTCCCGGCTCCCCGCGGGCCCGGGGTTGTCGGGGCGGTGGCCCCGCCCGCTCCCACCGGGCCGCGGCAGTGCCGGGCTGCTGCCGGCCGAGTCCTGAAGTGTCTTTCTCGTCCTGCTTAGGAAACGGCGCTGGAGCAAGAGGCGGCCCTGCAGGAAGCGGAGGAGCCGGCGCAGGTGGGCTATGCGGGCGGATCTTTGCGGGACCCGCAGCAGCGAGCTCTGGCGCCCCGCCCTCCGTGCGCAGAGGGAGGGGGAGGGGGAGGGGGGCTTCTGGTCCCTGCACCGACTTCTCGCTCCGCCCACAAAGGCAGATGCAGAGCAGGAGAAGGAGCCCAAGCTCCGAGACACGCCGGAGGACATTTCCTTTGAGGCTTCAGCCAACACCATCGCTTTCCACCCCAGCCGGGACATCATAGCTGCAGGAGATGTGGACGGTGACGTCTACTTGTGAGTTTGACCCTTAATATGGACAAAGAGCATCATGGGTAACTGGCAGCGAGTAGTACAACCAGTAAGCCCCCTGGGCTGTTCTATGAACTTAACTTCTGCTTGACTTCACACTAACACAGTTAACCATCTTTTGGGAAACCCCCTAAAGACCAGTACTGCTCAGGTACTGTGGAGAGAGATGTGTGTGTTGTCTGCTGCTGCTGAGGTCAGTCGCTTGGTGTCCAGCCTACCCCACCACCATGGTCAGATAAGGCCAGGTGCAGCTGTTGGAGAGGATGGTGCCAGCGGGTGGAGCCTTGGAATTGGAGACAGGTCTTGTGGAGAGTGGTGTGAGCTGTTATCCTGCTCCTTGCCCCTGAGCTATGCTAGTCTGAAGGAAGAATCAGCCTGTTCTCTGCAGAGGTGGGAGAAACAGGTTAAGCAGAGCTGCTGCCAGTCTCAGCAGCAGTGGTTGGGATACTGTAGCAATATTCTTCTGTCTGCAAGGGCTCAGTCTTGGAACAGACTCTTGGCTGGTGTTATTCCATTTCACCATTTGATGTTGTCACACATCTCTCAATGGAGCAGGCATATAAGTAGTGTCTGTGCTTTTTAGAGCATTTCTGCACAGCAGAAGGAAGGTGCAATTGTAGTTCAGATGTATGTAGTATGGGTAATGGAGTATTGATGGCATCGCAGTGTGGGCAACCAGACTATATGCTCTCTAGAGATGTACAGCTGCTAGCCAGTGCTGAAACTTGTGCCATTGTGCTTTCACTACTATGCTAGTCAGGTTAAATTCAGTGTGAGTAAACCTGCTTGTGTTACAGTTATCCCCTTGTTCTGCTACACAGGCAGAACATCATCCCTCTCTACATGGTCCAAGACAGGATATTTGTCTAATTTGCACTTAACAACTTCCAGTGACCAAGTATTCCACATCATCCCTAGCTAATCTAATCTGTCAGCAGTAGGCTCTTCCAAAGACCGTCATGTACCTTCCTGCAATTAAAGCTGTACTTTTTGCTATGTCCTCTGGGGCCTACCCTCATCATTTGTACATCAGCTCCCAGCCGGGATGATGCCTCTTTAGTAACGTTCCCTGGGTGGCCTCTAGATGGATTTGTAAGGAAATCAGACCCAAATGTTCCCTCTCAATCCTATTGTTTGGGGACTCATCTCCTCCTAGCCTAGGCATATGCCAGGTCTTGGGGATTAGTGGAAAGCAATCCTCTTCCATCAGAGGAGCTGGAGCTTGATGGCTAGGTGATGCTGTTTTTTTTCTTCCTGTTACATAGTCAGAATTTCTGTTGTGTTAGAATTTTCATATGAATTCAGTACCTTGAAGCTCTTGTCCAGGCTTTCCTTCTACCTCTAGGGCAGCTGGTAACTACCATTGGAATCTAATTATGGCACATGTCCTCCCCCACTCTAGTTCTGCTCCCTAGAAGCCTCTCCTTGGTCATGGATCTCCTACTTGGTCCTGCACCAGGATGTCCCCACCTCTGATGCATGTACTCCCACAGCTGCGCTTGTTGGTTGGTTGGGTGAAGCAGGGGGCAGCTCCCTGTTGTGGTGCTCTCAACAGCTTGCCTTTGTTTCAGGTATTCATACTCCTGCCTGGAGGGTGGGAACCAGGAACTCTGGTCCTCTGGGCATCATCTGAAATCCTGCCGGGAAGTGTCATTTTCCCACGATGGTCAGAGTGAGTACACTCGTCACTGGCTATTCCATACCATTGCAGCAACCAGTGCAGATCCCCTGGGTCTGAGGTTAAGCTAACAATGATGATTCTCTGGCTTTTGTGGGGTAGCATTTCTTTCTAAGCTCTAAAAAGCATGCTTTGCAGCAGCATGTTATAAGGTGCAGAGCATTGCTTTAATTGAATCAGAACAAGCTGGTTGGTACCTGATCTCATCAGGTTGCTGACTTGGAAAGGAGGCATACTGGGGAAAAGTAGTTGCTGAAAGGGACTGAACCTTACAGCTGGTGGTGGTGTGGATGAGACGAGGTGCCTGTGAATGGTAGGGCTGATGAAGCAGAAAGCCTACACATGAGCCCTGGTGAGGGGAGTGAGCAAGCAGTAGAGTGGAAGAAGAGGCTGTAGGGCTCCCATGCTGAGATTCCACCTTCTGGCTCACTGAAATTCCAGGGATTTTCTTCTTGCAGCTCAGAATCCTAGTCCGTTGTATACAAACATGGAGTTATGGTTCTCCATCACAGAATGAGGGTTCCTGGCTGCATCAACTACCATATAACCCAGTGAGAACAGTTGACAGGGTGGATTCTAGATGGGGCTTGTGGGATGCAGAGTTCCAGCATAGTTGCTGCAGTGGGCAATTCTCAGTCTCATTGACCTGTGTGCTCCTTCCTGTGGAGGCTGGGGGTGGATGGGGCTGCGTATGTGAGGTGCTTTTGCATCTTGTTTCCAGAGCTCTTCACAGTGTCCAAGGACAAATCCATCCATATTCTGAGTGTGGAGGAGGGTCGGCTGGTAACACGTTTCCCAAAGGCTCACAGGTATGCACCACCAGGTGTCTCCTAGTTCCATGTGCCCATCTGTCCCACCCCTTCCCTGTTGAGCTGCTGCACAGCAAGAGCCTACTGGGACCTGGCTGGAGCCTTAGAGCAGGAAGGGCTCTTCAGATGGCTGCTTCTCTCTGGGCATTCCCAGGGTCAGTGTTTCCCATAGCACAGGCAGTTCTCCTTGTTAGGGAACTGAAACTGTGCCTGGCCCTCTACAGAGGGTGACTACCCTGCCCTCCACTCCCGAGAGCTTGGATGGACTGTGGGTAAGGTGGGGTTAGGAAGCATCTGTCCTGATGTCTTGTTTTTTGCCCTGTCCAGTAAGGTAATCCAGAAGCTCTGGTTGAACTGTTGCATGTAGAACAGATTCAGAGACAAAAGGCCCCAAGAGGCCATGGGACAGACTGTCCAGGTGACCGTGTGTAGCTGTTCAGAGCGCTCCAGCTGACTTGAAGGAAGCTGCTTCCAGGTTGCTTTAGTACAAGCGAGATGATAAGAGGAGGTGGAATGATTCCCTTTCCCCAACATGCACTGATAATACAGCTTCTCCTCTCTTCTGTAAGTGAACAGAGGAGGAGCACTCTCAGCTCTTTCCAGGCACCCTGTCCTGGGGGGAATTCTGTTTTCTGGGAGTGCTGCCTGAAGCTCTTCTCCCCAAATTCACTCTGTGCTGAACATTAAGACTAGCATGGGCTTACCAATAGTGAGGAGCTGTCTGAGGTGCCTCCGGGTTTCTGCTGGGAAGGTGGGGAGGGGGAAAAAGTTATAGGTCTGCCTAAGGTAGAATGGTTCTGTTGCTGCCACAGTCAGCCCATGACTCTGCTGATAATTATAAAGAGGTTGGGGGTCTCTGCAGCTCTGCCTTGAACAGCCTACTAGTGATAGATGAGCACCTGTTTGCCACGGGAGATGACAATGGAATGCTAAAGGTGTGGGATCTCCGCAAAGGGACTGCTTTCATGGAGATGCAGCAGCATGAGGAATACATCAGTGGCATGTCAATAGATGAGAACAAGAAGCTCCTGCTCACCACCAGGTAATGCTAGTCTCCCTGCTTTTGGCCACATCATCAGGGAAAGTCATGGCTTCTGTGTTCCTGTTGGCCTGATGAGCTGCAAACCCTCCACTGGGGCAGCTGAAAGCAAACTTCCTCAAGGGTGAGAGAAGGGATCATTTTCACCAAATGGAGCTGGCCTGGCCTGCAAAGAAGTTGGATCCAGCATGGGCAAGGTCTGACCAAACCAGCAGCAGCACAGGAGATCAGATGTACTGCACAGTGCTTCATGTCCCCACTGTAGATCCTGCTGCTCTGTCCTGCGTACACTTACTCTTGCTGCAAAGAGGCTAGGTGTCTGCAGGGAGGGCAAGCACAAGTAGCTTGAGCACTTGGTCGGGACGGGGTGTTGTCAGAGGTTTGTGGCCTGTGGCAGGGGCTCAGGCTGCCAGCATGGCTCAGCCCATGGCAGAAGGTTGCCATCACTTGTCTTAGTCTTTATATTGGATTTTTCTTCCTGGAAAATCCCAAAGCACTTCCCGAACTGAGGGGGTCCCTTACATATAGTTATCTTTGGGTCTGCATAAGAATCTGATTAGCCAGGGTAGAGAAGAAAGTGAAGAGTTCCACATCCAAGTGACAGTGCAATGTGCTGGTTTGATTCCCGCAGTGGCGATGGAACCATGGGTGTCTTCAATCTCAAAAGACGTCGCTTTGAGCTGCAGTCAGAGTCTCAAAATGGAGACCTGACATCCATTGCTCTAATGAAGGTAAGTACTTACTGGCCATCTTTGAGCAAGTGCTGTCTGTGTGGGTTTTTTCAACTTCCATGCAGGGGAGGCATAACGGGGCCTACCATAAAACAAAGGCCTTAATTTCCCTGTTCCTGGAAAGCTGTTTCTCATGGGAGCAGCACTGGCTTCTCCAGGGTCCTTTAACAGTCAGCCTTTCGAGTCCAAGATCTCTAAGGTTATGTTTCTACTGCTACCTTAGGGCTGCTACCCAGCTCTCACTTAAGCCTAAATGTACTGGTTATCTGCATTACAAACTTTTAGCTCCCTGATGTCAGCCTTGCCCCTCCTCAGGAGCTCTTGTGCTGCAGGGCTGGAGGCTGTATTCCTCAGCTTACCCCTTCCACTTCTCTGCAACTTGCCAGAGTTCAGAACTCACCAGAGTGTACCACAGGAAGTATGGCACTGGCTCTTCTGCATCCTGCCTGTTCTGATAGCACAGTGGTAGGCTAGTTGCCTATTGACTACGCAGTCCTAGATTCAAGACACACCTGTGACTGGGCCAAGTATGGCTTTTTTGAATGCCTTGCAACCACCATCCACATGCAGACAGGGGGTTCCCTCTGCAGGCCTCTGTCCCTGCAGTACAAGCCTTTCCAACCCAAACAGAGGACTTCCCTCTGCAGGTCCCTGACCAGGCAGCTTCTCCCAGCTAGCTTACCAACCCCTCCCTACTCTTTCCTTGGGTACCCGTGTCCCTGATTGCACAGTTCTGACCCTGAGTTGTGATCTTCACTCCTGTTCCTGTATTGTCATTTGTATTGCTATGTAGCTAATGACCATCCTGTAGCTTTTGGGGGTGGGGCTTGTACTTCCTAGTGAACCTAGACCTACTGTCTACAGCCTGTAACTAGTGAAGTGCAGAATAGACAAGTATGGGTTGTGATTCCTAGAAAGGCCATATGAGTTTTCTGTTCCTCTAAGAATCCATTTGCCCAATGTCTCTCTTTCCTGTGCTCTCTGCACGTTCCTGCAGGGAAACAGTAAGGTAGACAGGGAAGGGTGTTAACTTGCCCAGACCAGTTGTAGACATGCCCTCAGTTAAATACATGAGCTTACTTCCCCTTCGTCTTTTACTTCTGGGCTAAGAAGAAAGGAGCTCCTTCTATCCCTTGTCCACTGAACTTTGACCCATTGCTGTTAGGATTCTTATGAGGATGGAAGGGGAAAATCCTGAAGTGCTGCAGTTTCAGCTCAACTCTTCTCTTCCAGAGGGGAAAGAAAGTGGCTTGCGGCTCCAGTGAGGGAACCATTTATCTATTCAACTGGAATGGCTTTGGTGCTACTAGTGACCGCTTTGCGGTGAAGGCAGAGTCCATCGACTGCATGGTCCCAGTCACAGAGAATGTCCTATGCACAGGCTCCATTGATGGAGTAATCAGGTTAGAGTGTCTGGTGACCCGATACCTCCCAGAAGGGCCACTGGGAAAGAAGGCTTCTTGCAGGGCTGGGAGGATATTAAGACAGGATTTGAAAATGGCAGATAGCAGGGAAGACAAGATGGGAGGCTTGGGGAACAAAATGGGGAGGAAACAGGCCAACTATTAGGAGAGACCTTGAACAGATAAGTGGAAGTGAGGAAAGAGGTTCCAAAGGGAAGGATGGGATCCCCCTTGCCATGGCATTTTTAGGGAGGATATGCTGTAAGCAAAACTAACACCAGGGAATGGATCTGAAGTATTTAATGCAGGGGTGGGCAAACTGCAGCCCATGGGCCAGATGTGGCCCATCAGGCCATTCTATTCTGCCCGCGGGGCTCCTGAAACACTTAAAAACTTAATATTTATCTGCCCCTGACTTCCAGCTGTTCCAAGGGAGTCATGACAGTGTTACAGTCAGAAGGGCTGGAATATTGGTCCCACATTACTGCTTCCTGAAGCTGTATCTCTGAACCCCCTGCTGATCCAGGCAAGGGGTGTGGGAAGATGCATGGCTATAGCACAGCGGACTTGATGTTAATTTATGCTTCTGTTTTTGTCCCAAGGGCTGTGAATATCTTGCCAAATCGGGTCATTGGCAGTGTCGGGCAACACCTGGGAGAGCCCATTGAACAGCTAGCAAAGTCTCACACTGGACAGCTCCTGGCCAGCTGTGGCCATGACCAGAAAGTGAAGTTTTGGGACATCTCATCACTCAGCTCCATAGTGGTGGATGACTACAAGAAGAGGAAGAAGGGTGGGCAGCTGAAGGCCCTGAGCCGCAAAGCCTTTGGGGGTGGAGATGACTTCTTTGCTGATCTGAGAGAGGAGATTGAGGCCCCAAAGGAGGAGGAGAAGGAGAAAGAGGACAGCGACAGTGATGAGAGTGACAGTTACTGAAGGCCTAGAGAGGCTAGGTACATGGCCAGGGTGAATCCGATGGAGGTATGGATTGATGAAGTCAGCAGAATGGGAAAGAGGCACATCCTTACTATGGTTTGAAAGCAGCAGGAAGCCAAGCCTGTTTCTTTATCTTTAAAAGATGCTGGGCAAAGGACTGAATGAATGACTTGGTTTCCTGGAATAGCTCCAGCACAACTGCGGGCAGATCCTCTGTCTCTTCATGGGAGAGCCAGGGCCTGCAGCCATCTACCCAGTGAAACCACCTGGTCTTGTATGAAAAAAATGCGTTCTTGGAAATGATGCATCTCAATGCCCCTTTTTGCCACCTAGCCATGTTCCTATGCCTTGTCAGGGACACTAGGTTGATGCTCTGTCTGACCTGCCGACCAACTCCTGAGTTTCTTCCACAGAGGCACTTGTTGGTCACGAGCTTGGAGGTAGCATTTGATGCCCTAAGATGGGGTGAGCAAAGTCCAGTCTGCAGGCTGAATCTGGCTAACAATGGACTCCATTTCCCAGCAGCCCCTGCTCACATGGCTGCTGGAGGTCTCTATAGAGACCCCAGTGCAGCTGCACTATGATAGCAAGGCTGGGGTTGCCATGGAGACTGGCCCCAGCCATGCTGGTAGGGTGTGCAGCAGGGCAGGGGGCTACTTCAGAGCCACTGGGATCTTGTGGCAGAGGCAGCTTCATCTTGGGTAGGGCAGAGCCACAATCTGCAGCCTAAATGCTCCAGGCAGGGGTGCATGGGCAGTGGATTGCAGCTGTGCCTTGGCCCTGGACCAAGCTGCTGCTGCTGCAAGATTCCAGTGGCTCCAGAGCAGCCCCCTGCCCTGCCAGCATGGCTGGGGCTGGCCTCCATGGTGACCTCAGCCTTGTGCTATCATAGCACAGCTGTGGCTGGGGTCACCATGGAGACTGGCCCCAGCTGTGTGGGCAGGGGTTGCTGGGAAATGGAGTCTGGCTGCTGGATGAATCTGCCATTTTGCACACCCCCGCCTTAGGATCAACTACTGCTTTCCAAACATTTATTTTGAGGTGAGAGCACTGCGTGAGCCCCATGGAGCTGCCCAAGTTTGAAGTGGCTTGGCCTGGCCTGTGTAAGTACCTAGGTGGGTCTTTCTTGGGATCTGGCTTCATATCTAAAGCAGGTACTTGAGCTGTGTGCTTCTCCAAGAAAGAGTCCAACTCTGGGTGGGGAGTGCAGTCTTGCACCTTCAGTAACAACCCTTGTGTAGAGGAATGGAAGGCAGAATGCCCTGGCTGGAGGCAGCATTTGTTCTGTCCCTGTCCACAGAAAGGCTGGTTCTGCATGTTCTTTTGGAAGTGCTGAAGCCGGCCTGGATGTGCTGGGCAGACTGCAGTGAGTTGGAGCACGATCAAAATCCCCAGCTACCTTCACAAGCTTCTCTTAAAGTCTTGTAGAAGGAGAGAACAAAAATACCCAAATCCACAAGCTTTTTTCACTGCAGCAATCACAGACATTGTGCAAACAAGAAACTGGGCAGGTAGGTAGGTACTTCCTCTCTCAGGAAAGTAACCACAGGACCTGCTGCTAACTAATCTGTGAATAAACCATTTAAAAAAAAAAACCCGAAAACCTGCTTCCCAAGCTGATTTGGGGTACTCATGTTTTTCATGTTGTTGGATTTAATGTGCCATTTGAATACTTTTAGCAGTGTAGTCTCCAGGCAGGGCTTCCTATCATGCGAGCTGCTGTTTGTTCCTTGGAGTGATGCTGGCTGGCAATTCCACAGCTTCTGCTGACCCATGAGTCCTGCTTGCTACCTCTTATACCGTATCTACCTGAAACCAAGATGACTTCAATTTAAGACAACCCCCCAGGTAGACTGCATCCCTGGAAAGCAATCCGGTGAAAATTCTCCACAGATGGACTCCCCATGGTGGCTGGCTGCCCTCGCTTGACCGCTTAGCCGTGGTAGGGGGAGGAGGGGATGCCTGGCCCTGCCACACCCTGGTGCCCCGTGTGGGTGCAGTGGTTTCCTGCTGCCTCTTGTGGGCATGAGTCCCGTGTGTCCCCCTGGCTCCGGTGGGGCTGTTTCCCGTGGTCCCAGAGGAGCAGGGCGTGCTCCACGAGAGCGACCCGGGTCTGGGCAGGAGGCTGCAGCCCCCTCCCCCCTGTGCTGGGGATGGTGCCACGGCTCCTCTGCAAGGCGGGGGCGGGGTGGCGCCTCCCAAGGAGCCCCTAGAACCAGCGCTTCGCGCTGCGGCCTGTGCCTGTACAGCAGTTGTCTCTACTGCAAAGCTGACCAGGGTTTGATTCAAGTGGCTCAGTCACTGGCCAGGAATCCTTTCATGCATCTACCCAGCTGTAATTCTAGCAGTAACACTGGCTGTGCTAGATGGCATGCTGCATGGTTGCACTTGAATCAGTGTCTCCTAGGAATCAGTGACTGCCTTTCCAAAGAGTTGTCCTCAGCAGCTTGGTTCAGGTCAAAGCGTGGAGGTGCAGAGCACAGTTTGAAAGGACTGAAGAACCTGGTTGTATGGTCCAATGCAGGTCTCGTTAATATGTTAAATCCAGTTCAGCCTTGTCTGTGAGCTGGATAAGCAGTTAATATTATCCACCCAGGTAGCCTTGTCATGGAAGGTCAGACCTCTTTACAAAATTAGCAGGACCTGGCTCTGAGTTGGGATCTTAGCTCCTGTGTGGCTCTAGCATGTGGAGCACAGGAAGCTTTAGGTTTGTCACAGCTAATACGTGGTTGATCTTCCTACTCTGCACACAGGGGGAGCTTAGTAAGTGGAAGTTTAGCCTTGGCACATCTTTTCATCCAAAAAAAGAAAGGGGGCAGACCACCTGAGAAACTTTTTGCCTCCTTTGAGCCCAGGTGTTTTAATCCTTGATCAATTTGTGGGCTAAAGCATGGCTCCAAACCCCTGACTGTCTGCCTTCCAGTTCAGGAGAAGGAGACCTGTTGGACCCTGCTTTGGCCCCAGCTAGAGTTTAACAGAGCTTTTTTGTCATACACAAATGCCTTTCAGAAGTGCTTGCTTTCAGTGCCATGGCCATTTTCCACACCAGCTTGGGTGGGCGGGAGAGGGGAGGGAAAGGATGAAGTGAAATGACTGTTCCCAAACTGTGGCAGCTGAATTTAGTGCTTCTCTTGTAGGTGATGTGGTGTGCTCTGTCTTTGGCTCTCTGGGACCTAGACCAGCTGTGTTGTGACAATGGTGCATGTGAAGCACATATGCTGCATCAGTGCTGGCTGTGTTGGGGGCCCAACATGCAGTGTCGTTGCCCAGATGTGTCCGGAAATTGCTGTCACAGTGGTGGACGTAAACGAGGAGCGGTTTTGAGCGTGGAACTCGGATCATCTGTCTATCTTTGAGATACAGCACAGAAGGGAGCTGTGTTTTAGCAGGGCATAGAGGAGGTAGCTTTCTCAAGTTTCACAAGATCTCTGCAATTCAGCATCTGTGCAGACAAGGGTTCCCTACCCCATGCTGGGATGGTCAGTATCCTTTCATGCTTGCTACTATGACCAGGCAGTTGCAAGTCCTGGGGAGGCTGATCTGTGTTTGGGGAAGGCCCTGTGGCCTTTTGCATGGACTTATTAGCTTGGCACTCAAAAGCAATGAGAGATGGTCAGTGGCAGTCTCTCACAGTAGCTGCTTTTCTTTAATATACCAGTAACCTGGGCTTGCCCAAATGATGCAACTGGCTGGGGCCAGTGTTCTCTCTCCAGCTGCAATAAGTGCCCATGGTTCAAAGGAAGCTGTAATGCTGCTACTGTTTGTGTGCATGTATTGTCCGTAATAAGCTCACTTGCAGCCTAGGTTCAAAGTCTGTCCTGGTAAATGTTGCTCTGTCTAACCACTGTCCTTAAACATGGGAATATCCCGTGTGTTGGGTGGTATTTAGGGGTGACAAATGGGGCTGTTGGGCTTGCCTGCAGCAGGGCTTTAACACCGTGTTTATCAAGGTTCCCTGGAAGCTGCTGAAGGGTTTAGCACCCAGTGTAAAAAGCCTCTTTTCTCCAGTCCTCTCTATTCACCAGTTTCCCTGGGAGTTGGGTGTGATTAATGCTGTACGAGTCCCCAGCACCCTCTGTCCCCACAGCCCAGCCTGCAGGAGGTGGTGGAAGCCTGTTGGGAGGTCAACCTCTTCTTTTCCTCTGATGTTGATAAAGCCGTGAGAGAGGCTAACATCATCTTCATATCAGTGAGTGACTACTTTGGATGGAGCCCTGGGCCCTTGTTGCAGAGTTGGGAAAGGTGGAAGCTGTTTGTCTCCTGATTCACCTGAGTAGAGGCTTGAGACTGCAGGCCTCGCTAGACTTGCATGGAACAAAGTGTTTTGTTTTCTTCTCCCTGATGCACTCATAGATTCATAGATGTAGGGTCGGAAGGGACCTTGTAGATCTTCTAGTCCGACCCCCTGCCCTGGGCAGGAGAGAAAATGGCTCAAATGACCCCAGCCAGGTAAACATCGAGCCTCCTCTTAAAGACCCCCAGAGTAGGAGCCATCACCACTTCCCTTGAAAGTTGGTTCCAGATCATAGCTGCCCTGACTGTGAAGTAGTGCCTTCTAATGTCTAGTCTAAACCTATACTCTAGCAACTTATGGCCATTATTCCCTGTTACTCCAGGAGGCGCTTGGGGGAACAAGGTCTCTCCCAAACCCTGCTGGTCCCCCCAGTAAGATTATAGATAGCCACCAGGTCCTCCCTCAGCTGAAGAGATTAAGGTGCCATAGCCTCTCCTCATAGGGTCTGCCCTGCTGTCCCCGGATCATGCGAGTGACCTTCCTTTGGGCCCTCTCAATGCTGTCCACATCCCTCCTGAAGTGCAGCTCCCAGAACTGGATGCAGTACTCCAGCTGCAGCCTGACCAGTGTCACATAAAGGGAGAGGATCACCATGGCCCTGCTTGTGATGCATCTGTGGATGCAGGCCAAGGTACGGTTAGCCCTACTAAGCATGTTCTCACATTGTTGGCCTATGTTCATCTTGGAGTCAAAAATCATCTCTTTCTGCCACCGTGGTTTTGAGAAGAGAGTTTCCCAACCTATAGGTATGCTGCTGATTTCTACTGCCCAAGTGTAGCACCCTGTACTTGTCAGTATTGAATCTCATCCTATTTTCATTTGCCCACCCCTGTAACCTGTCCAGGTGCTACTGTAATCTGTCCTTCCCTTGTAGCGTGCCCACCTCACCCCAAATTTTGGTGTTGTCTGTGAATTTAAACAGGCTGCTCTTCACCCTGATGTCCAAGTCGCTAATAAAGAAATTGAATGGCACAGGCCCGAGAATCGAGCCCTGAGGGACTCCACTGCCCACTTCCCTCGAGTTCGAAAATGACCCATCCACCACCATTCTCTGAGTTTGACCCTTCAGCCAGTTTGCAATTCATCTGACTGTGTAGGCATCAATGCCACAATCACCTAGCTTTTTAATGAGAATGGGGTGGGAGACCGTGTCAAAGGCCTTCGTGAAGTCTAGAAAGACTACATGTATCGTGACACCTGTATCCAGTGATTTTGTGACCTGATCATAGAAGGCAATCGGGTTTGTCTGACAGGACCTGCCCCTAATGAAACCATGCTGGTTGCCCTTGAGCATCATCCCTGCTGCTTGGCCCATCACAATTGGGCTCCTTGATAATTTTCTCAAACAGCTTCCCCAGGATTGAAGTAAGACTAACAGGCCTATAGTTGCCCAGGTCATCCCTCTTCCCTTTTTCAAAGATGGGGACCACATTGGCCCTCTTCCAATTGTGGTGCTCTGGCCAGGTGCCAGACAAGTGCTTGTAAAGCCGTGCCAGGGGCCCTGCGATAACTCCTGCCAATTCCGTCAACACCCTGGGGTGGAGAGCATCTGGACCTGCTGATTTGGACATGTCCAGCCCCTCCAGAAGTTCTCTAACCCAGTCCTCCCTGACCCTAGGCTTGGCAGAGCTTCTCCTGAGTCCGTCCTGAATCTCGGTAGGGGAGTCCCGGTCCCTGCACAAGAAAATGGAGGCGAAAAAATTATTAAAGAGGTCTGCTTTCTCCTCTTATGTGACCACCAGATTGCAAAGCATATCCTGCAGGGGCCCCACATTACCTTGCCTTCTTCGTTCTCCCTATGCATTTAAAAAAGGACTTTTTGTTATCCTTGATGCTAGCCCTAGCCCTATCTGCCTTAGCTTTCCTAAAAGCCCCCCTACAGACCTGAGCAGTAGAGTTATACTCCTCTTTGGCGATAGGCCCTCCCTTCCACTGGATGTACACCGTACACCTCCTTTTTGGCAATCAGGCATTTACGAATGCCCTTGGTGAGTCAGGGGGCCTTTTGGACACCCTTGCCCCCCTTTGCTTCTTGATGGGATTGTCACCCTTTGGGATCTGAGTATCTTCTCCTTAAGGAATGACCACTCATCTTGGGCACCCAGTTCCCCTACTCTCCAGGACCCTAGTGCCTCCCCCACTAATCTCCTCAGCTCATGTTGGCCCTCTTAAAGTCTAAGGCTACTGCCTTGCTGCAAGCCCTTAAAACCCTGCGCTGGATGGTGAATTCCAGCAAGCGATGATTGTTATTGCCCAGGTTGTCACCTGGTGGACAGGACCATGTCCAGCGGGGCATTCCCCCCTTATAGGACTGTACACCTCTTGGGTTAAGTGGAGGTCCTGTATCTCAGCCAGGAACCTCCATGAGCTGTCGGACCTGGCTGACTGCTCCTCCCAGCAGACGTCCAGGTTAATTTAATCACCCATGACAACTACATCCCTTGCCTTAAGTGCCTCCACAGGCTGACCTGGGAATGTGTGGTCCAGCTCTTCCCCTTGGTTGGGAGGTCTGTAATAGATCCCCACTATTAGGTCCCTTTTCCCATGACCCCCCTGTATCCTGACCCAGAGCACTTCAGCCTGCCCCTCCTCTGACCCCATCCTACTAGTTGATGGATGGGGTCAACTATCCATCAACTAGTGTATGTTGATGGATGTGTATTGCTCTTTGATGTAGAGAGCCACACCCCCGCCTTTCCTCCCTGTTCTATCCCACCTATATAACCTATAGCCCCTAATGTTAACCACCCAGTCATGGGATGAATCCCACTATGCCCTACTATGCCTGGGTTTGAACTAGCTATCCAGACAGCAAGTTCCTCCCGCTTATTCCCCATACTATGAGCATTGGTATAGAGGTGTTTCAGGCCTTGAATTGGTGCAAATACTGCCCTCCTGTTTCTCAAACTATCTTGACCCCTGCTGCTTACCTGGGTACTCCTTGTGTATGTCACCTGTCTTGGTTGGAAGGTGTCCTCACATCTTCCTGTGGCCCCATCCTCTGGCGAAGCTGTCCTCTGAGTGTTGTAAGTGCTACAAGCAGAGCAGGACAGCCTTTTCTCTGCAGTTCTGAAGTTCCAGTAAATGCTTACATTTAAACCCATAACCCACCTCATTCAGGTGGGTGTCACCAGGGCAGGTGATAGGAAGGCATGCTCTTTCACTTCCTCCCAAAGCTGCTAGTAGATGGTGTGACTGTCTGCTGCAATGCTGATCTTGATTTACTCTGAGCAGAGATAGAAGTGGTCAGGATCTCTGCCCACAGATTTGGTCACTCACAGGCAGAGCCAACCTGGGGACTAGCCCAGCAAACTAGCTTTGAGATTTTAGTCAGCTCAGTAATCTTCTGTTCTGGCAGGTGAACACACCCACTGAGACTTTTGGCCTTGGTAAGGGGCGAGCAGCTGATCTCAAGTACATAGAGGCATGCGCCCTCTGCACATTGCAGAGGTGGCCACAGGATACAAGGTTGTGGTGGAGAAAAGCACGATGCCGGTGCGAGCAGCAAGAGAGCATCCAACAGATCTCCAATGCTAATACCAAGTCCAGCCTGTCCGTTCAGGTGAGGCACAGGCTGTGCTCTAGCCCTAGGGCATGGAGACATTTGTGCAGGGTGCATGAGAGATGCTACTTCTGTCTGAACATGCAGTCTAGCAGGGGAGAGTTGACCCTTCCTGTTCTGGGTGCAGTCACTTTACCCAATGAGAGCACTGTTGGCTCTTGCATGATCCCAAAGGTGTGGACATACAATACATTACTCTGGGGTAATCTACCCTGGATTTTACACTGTAGCAAGGAACAGACGCATGACCAGCTCTCTCTAATTGGCTGCCTGAAGTAGGTGCTATTAGAGTAGAAGTGAGCAATTATTTTGGCGCGAGGCCTCAGGTCTGCTAAACCAGTCCCAAAGACTCCATTGATTGGTTTGGTGTAGTTTAGCAGCTTCTTTCTCAATAATTTCGACCAGGTTCACAATAGCACTGGAAGCATCTGGTATATAAATGCAGCATTCTGATTTTATCAAAGCACACACACCTCCTCTGCTAGCTAATATATAATCTAAGGTGAGTCATTTGTTTTGTAGAGTCATTTGTCTAATTTCTTTCATTTCTTTACTTATTTCATGGAAACCAATGGCAGTAGCATTAGCTATTTTCTCTAGGGATGTTGCAACTTTCTTTATTTCGGACATAGCTAAGCCTGCGCCATAGTTAGGGAACATTATACCCCCAAACCTTTGATTGTCTGTGATTTCATGAACATTGTGAATTCTTCCTTTAGGTAATTGAGATCTAATAGTAAAGGCAGCATATGCTGCAGAGACGTAGCATGTTCCTCCCCAACCGGAAGGAAGATTTTTATAAGCCATATCTCCACAAACAAAATAGTGACCAGCTAGTGCAGTAAATGAAAAGTTACAAACTGGTTCTAACATCCATACTGAATAATAACCTAAATATCCAGCTGAAATGAGAGAATAACAGGGTATCCGAGAACCATTAAAGAGCCAAGCACCATTTACCTTAAATTCTACTTCACACTGACTGACTCTTACTACAACACGAGATCCATTACAGGTCCAACAAAACTTTCCAGGGGTGGCATACACTGGTTGTACATAGTCAGCTCAGTTACAATTTATATCTTGCCAAGTTTCATTCCCATGAAAGGGTGAATAATAAAGAGCTGACATTTGGGTCACATTCAAGGGTACTGGTATCATGGGTATCCCTCCAGTAGAATGGATAGGGACATGACTACATATCCAACAACTAGAGACATTTAAGTCTATCCTAATTTGGTTGACTAAAGACAAAAACACATTTCCATAGGCCAGGTTTAAAAGTCTAATACAAATAGTCAATAGGAGGGACTCCATGTTTGGTTATTAATGGGCTCTTTTCTTGGAGTCTTAATCTTTAATCCTTGGTTTCGTCAGGAGGAATAGTCTTTTTGCAGTATGACATGTGGATCCAAGTAGATAGTCCTTGACGCTTTACTGCAGTGTTAGTGGTGAGAAGAACTTGGAATGAACCTTTCCAGTGAGGTCCTAAAGCTGATTTCCTTTGGTGGATTTTTACATGAACTGTTTCCTGGCTGCAAGGAATGGCAGACTTCTTCAGGATCTCTGGGTAAAGCTTCTTGGACCTGTGAATGAAAGGCTTTAACACGTTTCATTATTGCTTGACAATATTGTAATACAAGATCATCAGCTAAGTGGATATTAATCTGAGAAGGCAGTAAGGATGGGGAGGATGGAAGTTGCATATGTCTTCCCATCAGGACTTCATGTGGGCTGAGTCCAGTCTTCCAATTAGGGGTAGATCTCATGCTCATTAATGCTAATGGTAGAGCGTCTGGCCATTTTAAACCAGTTTCAGCACAGATTTTTGCTAGTTTATTTTTCAGTATCCCGTTTTGTCTCTCTATGGCACCTGCTGACTGTGCGTGAAAAGGGCAGTGAAAGTTCTGTTGAATCTGCATATTTCTTGCATAATTTGCCCAGTAAAGTGAGATCCCCTGTCACTATTAATGGTAAGTGGGATTCCAAAACACAGGATAAAGTCCTTTAAAAGGATACCTATCCGGGAAGATGGTAAGGATGCAGAGGATGGAAGTCGCATAGGTCTTCCCATCAGGACTTCATGTGGGCTGAGTCCAGCCTTCCAATTAGGGGTAGATCTCATGCTCATTAATGCTTATGGTATAGTGTCTGGCCATTTTAAACCAGTTTCAGCACAGATTTTTGCTAGTTTAATTTTCAGTATCCCGTTTCGTCTCTCTATGACACCTGCTGACTGTGGGTGATAAGGACAGTGAAAGTCCTGCTGAATATGCAAGGCTTTGCAAAAATGGTTGCATAATTTGCTCAGTAAAGTGATATCCCCTGTCACTATTAATGGTAAGTGGGATTCCAAAAAGCAGGATAAGGTCCTTTAAAAGGATTTCAGTGACAGCTTTAGTATCAGTCCTTGCCACAGGATAGGCTTCAAACCAACTTGAAAACATACAAAGTATAACAAGTACATATTGATATTTGCAACATTTTGGCATTTGTATAAAGCCAATCTGAATATTTACACATGGTCCCCAAGGTGAGGGATGTGCGGATTTCTTAGTTTAACAGGTTTGCCTACATTATGGGCTTGACACACAGGACAAGCCTAGTAGTAGTGCTGAGAGATGGAAGGAAAATTTGGAGCATACCAATCAGGTTGAATAGCCGCGATCATCCCCCCTTTGCTCACATGGGCCACTCCGTGGTACACACGAGCAAGGTAGGGAAGTAAGTCTTGGGTGCAACCAGGCGGCTATACAGGGAAGGCCAAAGGTGGTCAGGGTGTAATATGCACCCATGCAGTCTTCAGGTGTCTTTTTCAGAATCTGCGGCCTGATCTTGGAGAAGTGCAACATCATGAAGAGTTTTAATAGGAGACTGTTCACAGGTATGAGAAAAGAACAGTTGCTCAGCCTGTGGGAGTGAAAGAGCCGCAGCCCTGGCTCGGTCAGAATATTTATTTCCATGCGTAACTTCGTCCTGGAAAGATTGATAAGCAGTACATTTAATAATAGCAACAGCAACAGGTAATTGAAAGGCATCTAATAAGGCAGTTACATGAGAACCATTATGAATGGGTGTGCCATTTGAGGTAAGAAACGCACGTTGTTTCCATAATTGCCCCTAATCATGGACAACACCAAAGGCATAACACAAATCTATATATACATTAACAGTTTTACCTTTACTAAGGGTACAGGCACGAGTGAGGGCAATAAGTTCAGCAATTTGGGCAGAATAGACAGAAGGTAAAAAATTACTTTTGAGTACCTCGTGCTGGGAACATTCTTGTTGCAGGTTACACTGTGAGCCTTTCGAATTTCTTAGGCCGGACCCATCAACATACAAGACTAGATCAGCATTTGGAATTGGAATGTCCTTAAGATCATATATATATACTAATGCTAGGAGCATGGGAAACAAGCAGGATGAACTAGTGCTTCTGCTTGCACAAAACACCTACGACTGAGTAGGGCTAACGGAAACCTGGTGGGATTCGTCCCATGACTGGGTGGTACATATTGAGGGTTATAGATTGTACAGAAAGGACAGGGTGGGGAAAAAAGG
>JAGPOW010003447.1:915387-963404 GCA_030014935.1 Caiman crocodilus | reverse complement strand
TCCTAGTGGACTCCAAGATGAACATGAGTTGGCAGTGTGACGAAGCCATCAGAAAAGCCAATGGCACTTTATCGTGCATCAGCAGATGCATGATGAATATGTCCAAGGAGGTGATACTTCCCCTCTATCGGGCGCTGGTCAGACCACAGTTGGAGTACTGCATGCAGTTCTGGGTGCCACACTTCAAGAGGGATGCAGATAACCTGGAAGGGGTCCAGAGAAGGGCCACTTATATGGTTAAGGGCCTGCAGACCAAGCCCTACAAGGATAAAATAGAGAAACTGGACCTTTTCAGCCTCCACAAGAGAAGGCTGAGAGGCGACCTTGTGGCTGCCTATAAGTTCATCACTGGGGCATGCATCACGGCGCCCCCAGGGGTTAGAAGAAATAATAGCCACAAGCTAGCAGACAGCAGATTTAGATTGGACATTAGGAAGAACTTCTTCAGAGTTAGAGTGGCCAGGGTCTGGAACGGGCTCCCAAGGGAGGTGGTACTCTCCACTACCCTGGGGGTCTTCAAGAGGGGGTTAGATAAGCATCTAGCTAGGGTCATCTAGACCCAGCACTCTTTCCTGCCTATGCAGGGGGTCTGACTTGATGATTTATTGAGGTCCCTTCTGACCCTAACATCTATGAACACACTATGACATAACATCTATGGCAGAACACACTGCCAGAATCAACTGGGGTAAAATTAAATGAGCGGTAACAGCGAGACAGTCATGAGGCTCACCATCAGAAGGTGCAGATAACAAGGAAGCAGGATTAAGTACAGAGCACCGAACTAAAGTAATGTGGGCCGCAGAAAGTAGCAGAATTTCATATTTAGTTAAACGAGCATTTGAAAAGTGCTGGGTTTTGGTTTTTAAAAGAAGTGCAGTCACTGAGTAGGGTACAGCAACAGTTAAGGGCAAAGCTAGAACAACATTTGCAGATGATTCTACAAGAATAGCAGCAGCAGCAACTGCCGGAAGGCATGGTGGAAACCTGGTTGCTACAGGATCTAAGGCTGTACTATAGTAGGTGATAAGACAATGTTTATCTCCATAGGATTGAGTAAGTACACCCAGAGCAAAGCCATCCTTTTCATGACAAAAGAGTGTAAAAGGCTTTGAATAATCAGGAAGTCCTAGTGTGGGTGCCTGCAAAAGGGCAACTTTAATGACAGAAAAAGCGTTTTTGGCTTCTAGAGACCACTGCAAGTGTTCAGGTGTGTCCTTTAAGGTAAGATTTTGCAAGGGTTTTACAATTGAGGCATAGCCCAAAATCCATTGGCAGCAATATCTAGCCATGCCTAAGAAGGTGCTCATTGAAGAGACAGTTGTGAGCCAAGGGATTTTAAGAATTGTTTCAACTTGCACAGTTGAAAGGTGACGTTTTCCAGCAGAAATATCATGGCCTAAATAATGAACCTTTGGTAAGCAGAGCTGAAGTTTTTCTTTAGAAACTTTTTGGCCTTTTAGAGCAAGAAGGTCAAAAGGTGCAGAGAATCGATTTTACAGGCTTCAAAGGAAGGTGAGGCAAGTAAAAGGTCAGTGACATACTGGATAAGGACAGAACGGTTTTTGACCTGAATGTCGTCTAAATCTTTCTTCAAAATTTGTGAAAAGATAGAAGGGGATTCTGTATTTGTGGGAGTCTAATCCAAGTATATTGTAAGCCTTTATAAGTAAATACAAACAAAAACTGACTATCTGGATGAATAGGAATTGGGGAAAAAAGCAGAGCACAAGTCTACAACAGTAAAGAAACAAGGTTTTGGTGGAATGCAAAAAAGAATGGTAGCTGGGTTAGGTACTACAGGGAAAATAGTTAAAACAACAGAATTAACAGCTTGCAGGTCTTGCACAAAGTGATAGGTAGTTTTTCCTGGTTTCTTAACTGGCAGAATTGGAGTATTACAAGGACTAGAACTGGGGACCGAGTTACCTTGTTGAAGGAGGGAAGAAATGACTGGCGTGATTCCTTGCTCAGCCTCCTTCCTGAGAGGATACTGGGAATTGCACGGGAGCTGCTTTCGCAGATCCAGATGAATTTTAACAGGTTCAGCAGTGTGTATTTGCCCCACTTCATTAGCATGCTGTGACAACTGGGCAGGGTGACCTGTTTAAGGATTTCTTTGAAATCAGGGTTTGTTGTAGAAGTAAGTGGGATTGCTGGTTCAGTCATAGCAAGAACTGCGCATTTGTTTTCTGCTGGTATTTCAAGGAAAACTCCGTCTGCTGTACATTAAATAGTACAACCAAGTTTACAAAGTGGGTCACAAACTAAAAGATTAATGGGGGAAAAAGGGCTTAAAAAGGAAGGCACGGTGGTCAGGGATAGGACCAAAAGTAACGGACAAGGGTTGAGTTACAGGATTAGAAATTACTTGGTTAGAAAAACCGACAGCATTAACAACAGCATCGGAAAGAGGTGGATCGGGAAGATCAAAAAGACGCAAAGTAGAACGGCTTGCCCCTGTGTCAACAAGGCAAGTTACCTTTTTTCCCGTTATGGTACATTCTACAAAGGGTCCAGACTGATCAATAGGTAAGAGTGGTGAAAGGATAAAGTTACTGTCCCTCAGGTGGTCCTAATATTGAGATAAAGAATTTTGGGAAAGAGGCAGGAAAATTGCTGATGGTGATTTGCAGAGTTTCCTGTTGAAGGGGTAGAGGTAGGTGGTCTGTAGGGACATTCTCCTTTCCAATGACTGGTTTGAACACAGTAAAAACAGGAAGGATGGTCAATGGAGGAAACATTCATCTGCCAGTACCTGCATCCCCTTCCTCAGCCTCGTGAATTCCCTTTTCCATGATCTCATCCTCTGGGGTGATAGGTTTGAAGTTGTGAAGCCATTAACTTGGCTTCATTATTTTCTTTCTTTCTTTCCTGACATGCTAAACAATGGTTGGCAACCGTAACTAGTTCGTTTAATGGTTTTGTTTGGCAGCCCACACAGATGTTATACAATTGGTCTCCTACTTTAGGCTGTAGGCCATGGACAAATGCAGCTGCAATTGCTTCCTGAGCATTTTGAGTAGCTTCATCTATTCCTAAGTGTCTTTCAAAGACTTTTTTGAGTTGGTCTAAATAGTCTGCTGGAAACTCTCCTTTATTCTGTTTACAATTATTAATTTTAGCCCAGCCAGTTTTCTTAGGATATACAACAGATATGGCTTCTAGTAAATGGCATTGGGTGGTTGCGAGATCTGTCCCATGAGGAGGGACTCACTGTTGGCCAGTCTGCCTCATGTGTCAGGCGTTGTCGGACGTCAGAAGGAAGTATGGCACGCAAAAGTTGATTCATATCAGACCATGTAGGGTTGTAACAGTTAATAATGGTTTGGAGCTCATCTTTAAACTTCTATGGATTTTCTCTGGTGTTAGAAAATTCTTTAACTAGATTTCTTAAATCTCCAGGTGTCCAAGGGGTATGTACCGTTATCAAACCTTGTGCACCTGGTAATTGGCACAACAGTACTTGAATAATAGGGTCCTTTTTATGGCATTTGTTATTTAAACCCACAGGGGAACATAAACCTGCAGAAGCACCCTCTGGACTACAAGGTGGAGTTCCTAATTCAGGTGAGAGGTGTTTGGGATAAGGTGGTGGTTAAGTCAAGCAAGAAGTACTTTCTAAAATATCTTCTACAGACTTGGTCTCGGTCTCATGAGGTAGTTGAGGATATAAAGGGGTAGAAGGTGCTGAGGGATGATTAGCCTGGCCAGGGCTGTATCCATTTTTCAATTGCCTAATTTAAGCTTTTAGTTTTTCTTGGGAGTCCTTAAGACTCCTTACCCGGAATTCTTGTTGCCTCTTACTACCTTCTTCATACTGATCAAAATAGATATCCCATTGAGTCTGAGGGGTCTTGCTACCTCAGGGCTCTAGAACTTTTTGGAGGTGGATCAGTTTATCAAGATCAAAAGTTCCTTCTGAAGGAAATTGTTTTGGAGGGTTATCCCTGGTATATCAATTCCATTTATCTAAAAACTTACATGATTTTTTACCATAATACGCATACATATAACCTGCTGGGGTCCTTAGTCTCAGACCTGGTCAGTGGCTTATATTCTTCCACACAAGGGAACTTCTGCACTGAGCCACAGGGTTCAAGAATATTTCTTTAGTCCCAGCCTTGGTCAGCAACACCGCGGAAAACACTCGCACTATTCCTTAGGTTTCTATGTTCCATAGTCTAGACTTTTCCTTTTACTCTTTTATTTGTAAACCGGTTTCATACAAATCCTTTAGAGTGTCTGACAAGTTCGTATTTCAAAAGTTCAGGTGGCGTAAGCTCGAACTGATTTCCTGACCTGCACAGGCAGTCCTCTACCAATAACCTCTTTAGAGATTTCAAAGGGTCTCTTACCTTGATTTGGCACTTGGGGTTTCGGAGGGGAACAGTCCACAAGCCCGTCGGTACTCTCAGCCGGGTGTTGCCATCCGAGGCACGGCACCAAGAATTGTTGAAGAAACAAGCTTCACTTTGTTGTTTGGTTTTGAAGTTGTCAGATGTGGGGGCCGAGAAACGCTGGCAGAATGGGGCCACTGATGGAGTGTGGAATTAGAGAGCTAGACATGCAGGTTGTTGGAAGCAGAAAAACTTTACTTACAGTCCTTAGGCTGTAGGCATGTTCCTTGAAGTTACAAAACTCAAGTAGAAACTCAGGCACACAAAAGCTCACACTCACGCAGGGTATGGGGCGTCGGTTGATCAGGCCTTGCGTGTGGCTCAGAAACACACGTGGATGTCTCCTCACGTGCGTCCCAGCTCTCCTCCTCTGCTTTGTGCGGGCATCGCCCAAGCCTCTTATTCGGTCAGCTAGCCAATTACCGACCAACACGTATGCATAATTTAACATGAGCCAATAGCAAGCATGCACTTGCTGGTGCGGTTGCAAGGTTTTGGAGGGCTCTGATTTTGCACTGAAACTTTTCCCATGCTACAGGGGTAACTCCCTGCTCCCGTGCTCATAATGTGCTCAACATAAGCTGTGCCGAGGCATCTTTTAACCATTATGCACAGACATCAGAGACTCTTTATTATACAAGCAGCTGCGGGGGGCGGGGACAGATGGACAGGGACAGGGACAGGGACAGGACTGAGCCGCCCCCCAACAGTTAATGCAAGCCTTTTCTATGTTTCAATTCAGGTCACATGACACAAGATATAACAAGTCAAATAGAAAACTGGTTTGAACCAGAAACCTGCAAGAGGGCATAGCCTGTGGTTTGACCTATTGACCTCATAGGCCTAGTCAGTGTTATGGAAAATTTTACAATGTATGTCTTAAACAGAAATTAAAGCCTGGGATTCTCTTCCACAATAGCCTAGGGTGTAATCTGTCAGGGCCAGCTGACTTGAAGGTGTCCAGCCTCTTAAGGTGTTCCTTTACTAGATCAACACCAATGCTGGGTATAAATATGCCCTCACCCTTAGAAACTGTGTGAAGTGTCATCCTGGTTCACCTATTCTAGTTCTTTGCCCACAGTCATAGGTGCTGGCCAGAGGCAGCCACCCCATGCCCTACCCCTCCTGCAAAGGTGACTGGAGGTTGTCTTCATCAGGTCTAGGCCTGTGTTGACTGTGCCGTCTCTTTCCTGGGCAGGTTTTGGGGGCAGCTGTTTCCAGAAGGATGTTCTCAACCTGGTTTACCTCTGTGAGGCACTCAACCTGTCTGAGGTGGCTCAATACTGGCAGCAGGTAATGTGGTGCTGGGGCAGAACGGAGGCTGGGTTGTCAGGATTTAATTTATGGAAACTCCTCCATGCTGGGGCTGAGGGTTGGTAGAACAGGTCTTCCATGCATGTTTTGCCTGGGACAAGGGTGCTGTTGCTCCAACCAAAGGCTGAGCCAGCAGCCTTAGGGCCTTACTGTGGGAAAGATTGCCTCTGTCCCCCTTCAGCATGGCAGGATGAGGTGGGGCCCTTCCTTTAGCAGTGACCAACAGGCACTGGATGTAAGAAGCAGAAGCCAAGCTGGAGATATTCCTCCTCTGACAGATATGAACCGCTGTAGTTACATGTGTAGCAAGTTTCTCAGGTTTCTGGAAATAATGGAAAATCAAGAGCCCAGAGCCCCAACTCCCTATTCTGCTATTCCTGTTCCTTGCTCTTAGTTTGTACCTGTCCCATGGCGGTCTACATTGAACCTGACTGCTCCTTCCATCCCCATTTGGGGAGAAATACCCTGTGTTCCAGGGCAGAAATGCAGTAGTCTCTGCCATGGCATTCCAGGAGGCGCTTCTGGGTCGGTGGGACCTGTCTGTGCCAGGAGCTGCAGGGTGAGTTCTCTCCTGCTTCAGGGAGTCCTCCAGCATCCACATCAGCAAGTAGCTGATGGACAAGGGAGCTCAGCTGCACATCTATGATCCCAAAGTGAAGAAAGAGCAGATCATGCCAGACCTGTCCCACTCCAGCACCTCTATGGATGACCTGGAGAGAGGTAGGGCCAGGTGTTTGCCCCAGGGTTGTCCAGCCTCTGGAAAGTATAATACTCTCAAGATAGCCCAAACAGTTAGTGTCTAATCCTGTTGTGCTTCCCATACCAGAGAAGATCTTTGAGAGCCTGCTGCTTCTTGATGACTGCCCCCATAACACCCATCACTCATCAGTGGGAGCCCCCATGCTCTTTGCCTTTTGCTATATAATGTGTAGCAAACTGAGTTAATCTTCTGGGGTTTGGCACAGTTCCTGTAGTCATTCTGAGGGTGGCTGCCCTGGCTGTGTGTTTGTGTGTCCTGTGTTGCAGTGTTGAGCCTGGTCTCCATCGCTTCAGATCCCTATGAAGCCTGTGCCAATGCCCATGCCATTGTCATCTGCACTGAGTGGGACACCTTTAAGGTGAGGAGCCCCGACCTGGAACAGAGAAGAGTGCTCTCTGTTTTCTGGCTGCTCCTCTAACACATGCCGGCTGTGAATGGAGGCCTGGAAGCAGAACACCTGCTTCTGTGGGGGGCAGGGTCTTGTGTGCTGAATGACACCAAACGGAGGCTTCCTCCTTTCCTTGACTGAGTCTCCTGCAGGCAAACACTTGTCCATCCTTTGGGGCTCCTCCTGGCAGGGGGTGGGACTGGACAACTTTGTGAGGTTCCTTCCAGACCTATTTCTTTGTGATTCTCAGCACCCTCCTAGCCCTTTGCCCCAGGGGTCTGTATGTGGGCCTGCCAGTTCTCTCTCTCTGACTCATAAGGATGTGGATAGTATTATGATTTTCTCTGCCATGGAGGAGTCATAGGGTTGCTCTGTGACAGGAGCAAATAACTGATTGGGTCCTTGACCCTCCAGATTGAAAGGCAGTAAACTACTGTTACTGGCTGATCTAACCATAGCTACAGGCTGTGGTGCCACAGTGGAATGTTGGAACTAGAGCACTGCCTTCGCCGGGGCAGTCACGATCCTGTAGGATCCCTTGGAATCCAGCTGTGACCTCTTGACCTCTGCCCTAAGGTCTCTCAAAGGTCTGCAGCCTCATGATTCATAAGAGTATTTCTGTATCCAACATGGCTGTCTCAGTAGAAAATCTTGTCAGAGGTAGCCATGAGAAAATCTACAAGGCAGTGCTCAAACCAGCTTTTATCTTTGATGGAAGGAGAATCCTGGACAGTTTGCATGATTGGCTGCAGCACTTAGGCTTCCAGGTATTTCCTGGGCTTTCTCGGTTCTTTGCCACAGAGGAATTAGTCTATTATTTTCCTGTAGTCAGAAAATGCTTCGCACAGCTGTTTGGGCTGCACTCGCTGCTTCCCCTTGCAGTGAGCACAGTTTGCTGGCGTTTGGTCACTTTTTATCACTACTTATTTACACAAAACTAAGAGCTGGCATTTTCTGAGGGGTGTCTTGAGTCTGATGGGGAGGGTCTTTTAGTTTAAAAAGGCTAAGGACCATTGATGTAGCATGAGTAATAAGGAGGGAACTGGGATTTCCTGTTTGCCATGGAAAAAACACAGATTTTCAAAGAAAAAACCCCTGGGAAACTGTAGGTTTTGCTTGCAGGCTGGCAGAGTTCCAGCCTATAAGGGGCTGCTGGGGGATGAGGGAGCAGGATTCAGGGGGTGCCACATGCATGTGCATGTGCATGTGCACACATGTACATGGCAGCCAGGCACTGTGGTGGAGAGCATCTCCTGCAGTTCCCTCCAGGTAACCCTATGGAGGTAGGTGGGGCACAGGCAAAGCTTTGAGGTGGGGGGGGCGCATAGGCAATGGGTGGGGAGCAGGGAGGCACATACCTTCCAGTTTTCTGGGCCCACAGTGGGGCATATGGCTGCAGCCTGGCCGCACCAGCTCTGGGCAGGAGCTGCCTCTGTGGCCCTGCAGGTGGGACCCAAAGCAGGATGGAGTGCTGTGCTGTTATGGCCACCAAGGCACAGCGGTGCAGAGTTGATCCCCCCACTGCTGCTGGGTGGGCAGAGGGCTCTTCATGGCAGCACAGTTCTTTCTCCTGCGCCAGGCCTGCCTGCTGGGCCATGGAGGTGCCTCCTGCCTAGATTTGGTCTGGCCAGATTGCAGCACTCTCCACATTGTGGGCACAGAAATTGGGAACACACACACACACATACTCTCACTGTCTCCTGGACATATTGCTTATGTCCTCCATGCCCCGCCCCAACATATTGCCTGTGCCCACATGCCCCCTTACCCACACACCCACCCGCTCACACACTGTGGGGCTAGGGCCTGGAGGCAGGGGCAGGAGTGAGGGGTATCAGTAGGGCTGTGGGGGTGGGGGACTGTGGGTTGGGAGTGAGGGGCACTGGCAGGGCCAGGGGACTGTGGGTTGGGAGTGAGGGGCACTGGCAGGGCCAGGGGACTGTGGGTTGGGAGTGAGGGGCACTAGCAAGGCCAGGGGACTGTGGGTTGGGAGTGAGGGGCACTAGCAAGGCCAGGGAGGGTTGTGGGTCAGGAGTGAGGGGCATCAGCAGGGCCAGGGGGACTAGGTTGGAAGTAAGGGGCAACAGCATAGGCAGGGACAGGGCACTGACATATCAGGGCTGCTTAATACCACAAAGCAGCAGGGGTGACAACCATAGCTGGACCTGTGTTCTGGAGAGCAAAGGAGGCAGCTCTGATTTTCTATGATGAAATAACCAAAATCGAATGCCAAAATATATAGGTATCTAGAATTTATTTTACTATAATGATTGAGGTACTGATAGGTTTCCAAATTGCTGTAAAATTGTAAATATATCAATAAAACATGTTCAAATTATGCCTATGTTTATAGTAGTATTTCATTTTAATTACAGAAAAACATGGATTTTGAGGGGTTTTAAATCATAGGATTTGGGATTTTAAGCAAAGAAAACCAGAGTCCCTAGTGATAAGTTCCATTGCTGGATGTGGTGTGTCTTGGTTCTGCTGGCTATGCTGGCCCTGTCTAGTGGAGATTTTAGCTCACTGGGTACAGCAGTAATTTGGGAGCTGGGGGTTCTGTCCTGTGTGGCTGTGCGTGGCTGTGGCGCACAGAGCAGAGAGTGTTGGCTGAACTTTGTTCTATGACTCCCTTTGTCTGCGTGGAGACGATTGGGAAGAAAATCAGCCAGAGAATCCCATTCACAGCAAATGCCATATCCAAGCTGGACCTACAGGCTTCTCCCCTGAAGAAAATGAAGATTTAATCCTGTTGCCTGTCACATGGTATAACATGGAATGAGACCCTGGGCAGAGAGTGCAGCTGTGTGCAGGGCCTTCTCTGGCTGCATGACTCAGGCACTAGTGCACTGTGCCTTCTACCACACTGCAGCTGACACCCATCTGGCTGGGCTCTTCCCTTCACAACTGGCTCAGCCCAGCAGATCTCCTGGTGGGACTACAGCCCTGGCTCTTCAGAGGGTAGAAGTAGCCTTTGGGCACCTTTTTATTTGTGCTATGTTAGTAACATCTTTTACTTTGCCCTTTTAACCCACTGGGCTCCACATGGTTTTTTGCCCACAGTGAGCATTCAGCACTGTCCCCATTCCTCCTGCAGCCCCCATGTGGGACAGGATGGGTGTGGGCCAGGCTGGCAGTAGAAGCCAGGCTGTTGGTATCTCCTGTAACCTAGTTGCATTCCCCTCCTCACCCCCATCCTTCTATTGTTAGTCTCTTACTCAGGGGCTATGTATTTCCCTACTGGCTTTGTCAGGTTTTTTTTTTTTTGGATTTACAATCCTGAACATTTACTAATAAAAGTCAATCTGACTCCCCTGCTTACTTCTGCTCAGGTAGGTTTGTTCCAGACTTTCATAATAAAATTGCATTTGGCCATCTCTGACTTCACAGTGTCTGATGTGAATTTCTGCCTTGCCTCTGCTCTGCTCTGAAAGGCAAGGGTTAGTTCCTCCAGGGTTGTCTCCATGTGTGAAGCAGCAGCTCCCACACTGCTCTGCAGAGCCCTGGCTTGCTCCAGGCTACTTGCTGTATCTGTTTGCATATTTACAGAGTGATTGACATTAAATATTCTGCTAACTTTTCAGGTGGGCCCTTGGTTATTTGCCAGTGGGAAGCCAAGTGTGCCTGGCAACTGCATGTGTCAGAGGCAGGTGTCCTTGAGTCTGTCATGTGGACTGTGTTGTTTGGGAACCTCTGCCTGGTTATAACTGGGAGTTTGTGTTTCTGCATGGCATTGGATTGACAGCTGCAAGATGAATTGCTGCTCCCAGGATTCCTCTGTCCTCTTTTGTTAATTTTATCCTGAAGCACAAGATAAGCTGGAGTAAATTCCTTCACTGTATACACTGGTTTACTGGGATATTAGCAATCAGGCAAAATTACCAGTAGCAGCCGTATACTGCAGAAAATAGACTGTTATACTCGTAACCAGATAGTGAGTTCTTTAGGTACCCCAGTTCCTATCTTTGTTGTAAAGGCATGTTCCAGCCTTCACACGTAGGCTTCTGCATCTGGCATTTTGTACACTTCCAGACTCTAACTTCTCTGTATTCCTGCCCATTCCTCTGAAATAACATTCACATGGCTAAATCAGCAGAGAAGAATGAAAGGTTGAGTCATGATGTGACCATTGTTTCTACTTGGGGGTCATCTTTCCAGCACTGATGAGCATGTGCATATTCATTTCAACTTGCTAAAAACTGTCACTGACCCATCCACCCTTTCTCACCTATTAATGTAATTTAGACTGAACCTGTCCCTGAAATCAGTTTAGCTATGAGGTGAAATAGAGTTACACATGCAGCACTGAGGAGTTTGGGGGTAAAAGGACTCCTCAGTAGTAGCTGCATGTCACCAGTCTGGGCATCAAAATTAGGAAGCTGGAATCTCTAACTCAAGGAAGGAGTTGGATGCTGCCCCAGTCATGATTTGCTTAATTGTGTTTAAGGCATAAACTGTCCTCCTCTCCTGCATAATTGAGGGGGAAAGTCCCCTGCTAATGGTGAGCTGCTAAATTGACACACAGCAGCTACCATCCACACCACCCACTGCCAGCACAGCATTCCCATCCTTCATGGGAGCGTTGCTTAGCTCCTGGCCTGCCCCTTTCTGGTCTGTTGGCATAGGCCCCATCATTTCTGCTGCTGCTTATTCTCCCCTCAACCCTTGTTGCTTCAGTTTCTGTTCTCATTAGTGAGGAAGTGAAATCAGGGCAAGCACTTCTGTGGGGTGAAGTAAGAGTTCTTGTGGGCAGAGGGCAAACTGAGGCATAGAAAAATTAGACAGTAATTTAGTGGCTGCATTCCAGCTTAGATGCCTCCAGCCATACCACTGCCCAGGCACTTGGCTATCACCCTCTGTCATGTGTTCTCAAAGGGGCTTTATGTGCTCTGGCAGGTAAGACTCCAGATTGAAATGAGCAGGGAGTTTGTTCACTGGTGGCCACATGATGTAGGCACAGGGGTCCCAAAAGGCATTCAAACCCACATCTTCAGAGGAGACTGTGACCTGAACGCAGCACCTTAGACCGCACGGCCATCCTAACCTTGCTAAAAGGGCTTTCAGGGTGTGCTCTCAAGCAGATCCATGTCATTTCTGGTCCCATAGCTTTGCCTTTTTTAGAGCAGGGTCCTGCAGCTTCCACTGGCCCGTGCCCCACAGGCAAGAAAAGCAAGGAACAGAAGACACAGCTCTCCCTGCCACTTCAGAGAGGCAATGTGCTGCTGCAGGCGTGAAGATCATGGTTCTGAACTTTCTCCACCTCCAACCCATGAAGTTTCATACTGCCCCTTTCCTCCCATTTCCCCACTATACTAACTTACAGGAGCTCCTTCCAAAAGAATTGGATGCCACCATGTGGCTACTTTAAGACATAACAATTGGCTTGTGCATTTTTCCTTTTAGACAGGGTTGGAAAGACGGGGTTTTTGGACAGGCAGATGAGTCACTGTGCCTTGGTTCGCCTTACTTGTGGTATTAACTAAAACAAGAGAATGCACCCCATCTCAGGAAGCTGTGCAGGTTGGGAGCAGCTCCACCATCCCTCCCCACAGCAGGGAACTTAGCATTAGGTGCTTGATGGGATGTAAAAAGCCCCATTACATTAAAAAAAATTGCCTTCTGCACCTTTCAAGACAGACCTGTCAACCTGAGCATGCAAACAGAGCCCTAGTTGTAGAGCCTATTTGCTAAGCACTTTCTGCAGTAAGAACTGATAGGTTGGCTAATTCATTCAACACCCTTTGTATTTTATAGCAAGGAGTGTCTCAAGTGCCTCTGACTTGCAGTGATAGGAAAGGCTTAATGCCTGCTGGTAGAGCAAGGGACCCAAGAGCAACTTAGGACACATGGTAGAATTGGTGTGTGATCAATTGAAGAAATTAGACATATACAAGTCAGCAGGACCAGATGAACTCCATCTGAGAGTGCTACTCTTCCAAAACTCATGGCAATCTGGAGTGGTCCTTGAAGACTGGAAGAGGACCAATGTTGTGCCCATCTCCAAGAAAGGGATGAGGGAGGACCCAGGTAATGATAGGCTAATTAGCCCAACTTCTTCCCCAAGGAAAATCTTGGGAAACTTCATTAAGGAGTCTATCTGTGATAAGCCTGCAGAAGGTAGGATGCTGAATGACAGCCAGCATGACTTGATTGCAGGCAGGTCTTCTCTTACCAAAGTCATCTCTTTTTATGACCAGGTGACAAGTTACCTGGATAAGGGAAGAGGTTAATGTTGTATACCTTGACATCCAAAAAGCCTTTGATCTGGTATTCCACAATGTTCTGACAAAAAAATTGGAGGACTGTGGGCTTAACTGTGAGACAGTTAGGTGCGTAGGAAGCTGGATGCAGGGTAGGACCCAGAGTCCTAATAAACAGATCTGTGTCATTCTGATGAGAAGGGGGCAGCAGTATCCCTCAGGGGTCAGTGCTTGGTTCAGTAAATTTTCAGCATCTTTATCAATGATTTGGATGCAAGAGTGAAGAGCTCACTAGCCAAGTGCACAGATGACACCAAGTTCACAGGCAGATCGAGACAGGCTGGCAAATTGGGTAAGTCGGATGCAGATGAAGTTCACCACTGAGAAATGCAAAGTGCTCCACCTGGGGACCAACAACCCCTCAACACACCTACAGGCTTGGCAGTGCCAAACAGACCAGCACCACAACAAAAGGGACTTGGAGGGAATAATAGAGTACAGTATGAACCTGAGCCAGCAGTGTGACACTGTAGCCAGCAAGGTAAATAATATTCTGGCATGCAGCAATCAATGCATCTCCAGAAAAGTCAAGGAAGTTATTCTTCCACTCTACTCAGCATGGGTGAGACCCCCAACTGGAGTACTGCTTCCAATTCCAGGTGCTGCACTTTAACAAGGATGCGAGAGCCCAGAAGAGGGCCACCTGTCTGATCAGGGACTTGCACAGCAAGCCCTATGAGGAAAGGCTGTAGGACCTGAGACTCTTCAGCCTGAAAAAGAGAAGTCTGAGAGGGGATTTCTGGTTCGCAGCACACAGACTTACACAGATTTACTTGCCTTTCACTCAGAAAATGGTTAACAGTTAAAATGGTTACTTAACATAAGCAAAATGGCTAGCTTAGCTATTATTCTGCTTTGTGGTCAGCAGCATTGCTAGACTACAGGTTATGCCTCATATTCAGTTGCAAATTTAATACTTCTCAATAATCTAAACTATTGTTAACCTAACAGTATGCTATCAGAAAACTATTTTATTTCAGGGTAATAACAAAGTTGCCCATCACACCACTGCTACTTGCGACACCTATGCCACTGACTGGGCACCCTTATTCTACCCCATCTGCTGCCATCAACACAGTTAAATACTTTCTGGAAAAGTTTAATCCACAGAAGCATTATGCCGCAAGCCACTTTCACCACCTTCCTGGAGAATATGCATTACAGCTGAGAGCAATATTAGGCAATCAAAAGCTGCTGTTGAACTATTCAAAAGCATGGATCCCACTTGCATCAGAAAGATACCTTTCCCACTCAGATCTTAAAGTAAAGCTGTGATCCAAGATACCAGGGTGGAGTTTGGTTTACAAAAGGTACTTGGCTGCTAGTCATATTCTGGACATCAGGTCTGTTTTAAAAGGCCATCCAGGAACTTCAAGAATGAATAAGGATTTTTAGGTGCTTAACTTAGGATATTTACTCAGGTCTAGGTAAGGCCAGGAACATACAAACCTGTAACAGAGGAATACAACAAGCGCATATGTAATAGTAGCTCCATCACTTCAAGCCCAGTCAAGCAGATGCTAAAATCCATTTGTGATCCCTTCACAACAGCTTTAGTCCGTCAATTTACCAGTTCAAGCAGCTTAGCTCTCACCACTGCTAGAGCTCAAAGATGTGGCAAAAAAGCTACTTGGGGTAGAGAATTATTTTGGTGACAGAGGTGGCACAAGAAGGTTGAGTTATAGAAGCAGGGCCAACATTTTGCATGGAGTTTGAAGAGGAATTGGAACCTTTCCATAAGGAGGAAGATAAATGTCACCCTAAGGCAGGCAGGCAAGGTTCTTTTGAGTAGATGTAATAGCTTTTATTAGACCAAGTAGTTAGAAAAAAGTTTAAGCAAGCTTTTGGGTGCAATCACTCTTCTTCAGGCATAGCAAGTCTGCCATTCTGAGACTCCAAGGAATAAGAGAAGCTAAGAGTATGGCAGGATGTCAGCAAGATGTAAATAGGTAGAAATTAGGAAGACACCCTCCCTGCTGCACCTCAGAAAACAGAGCCACAGGGAATTTCTCTGCAGGGAATAGCTGCCACCCAGCTTCCTACCCTGCAAGAGCGCTGCAGGGAGCAGAAGAGCTGCATAAGGATCTTCTCATCACTACGCACCCTGCACTGCACCAGTGAAGCACCTCCTGCACCCAGGGCTGCCCCGCCCAGAGCAGCAGGGTGAGCAGCTGCCAGTCCGACACACTGCTTCCCTCCCTCAGCTGCCTCTACAGTCCAGTGGGCACCATCTTCTCAGCCGTGCCAGATTGTGCCTGCCAGGCTACAAAGGCACCCAGGAGAAGGAAGCAGAGTGGCAGAGAACAGTGGCTGCTTGCCACCCTGCTTCCCTGTCCTGGGTGCCTCTGCAGCCTGGCAGGCATGATTGGGCACAGCTGGGAAGAGCAGGGCCCAACAGAGAGGCTGAGTTCTGTGCTGCAAGCAGTGGCACATGCAGTGGGTGTGTTGTCAACACAGCACGGGGCAAGCACCTTCTCTGTGCAGTCTTGTTCTTCCCCACCATGTGGGATTGCACCCTCCATGCTGCAGAGGCACCTGGGGCATGGAAGCAATGGCAGCTGTTTGCTCTGCTGCTTTTCATATAGCAGCCCCACACACAGGAGGTGCAGTCACCAGGGCAGCATGAGATAAGTAGGTTCCCTGCACCACCCTGCTGTTCCCTGTCCCTGATCCTCTGCAGCCCAGCAGGCATGACAGTGCAGCAGGGCCACTCAGGGATCGGATGCAAGCTCCATGCTGCTCTGGCACACTTCCTTCACATGGAGCTGCAATGAGCTTGCAGCCTGCTCCTGCCCCACATACAGATCTGGGCTGCCCCTCAGAAGTGTGTGTAGCAGTGGGGAGCCAGACCTCCACCACCCCCAAGCCACCTGAGGCTGTCCTGCTCCACTGCAGCCCTGGACTCCAGGGACCCGCTGGCTGGCAGCAGTAGCAGCAGCCCCAGCCCCCTCCCTACATGGACCTCAATTCCTGCCCCCCCCATTACTTGCCAGAACTGCCCTGAAGCTGCTTGGGACCACATGTACATGCTGTAGTAGTGTACAGGCATGTGGTACCCCCCAAAAATCACTGCCTCTCTCTTACTCTCAGCTTCCTGCAGGCTGGAACTCTGCCAGCCTGCAGGGAGCTCATGGCCAACAGGATTTGTCATAAAGAAGCTTCCCTTCCCAAGGCTTCACCTAAGTATTACCACAATTATTTTCCCAACTTCAGGTTCCACCTAGACTACCTTTGCATACCACTGATTGAGAAACACTGGTCTATAGCAGCAGATCCCGTTCTGTGATACACATGACACTAGTGGTACACATTAGTAGATTTATTGCAAGTTACTTCACCTAACAAAAAGTTTGCTGGTGGTACTTAAGGTTGTATCATTTTAAATTGGTAGCGCACAATCTGTCAGAGCTTGGGAACCACTGTTCTACAGCATGCCTTTGTTACACAGTGGTTTGCTGTAATAAAAAGCTAAACATTTGGAAGAGAAGGGGGCATTGTTTCTACACTACTAGGAATCCCTCACCCACCCCTGTGAGCAGAAGGAACTCTGATGACCTCAGAGCTACAGCATCTGATAAAAGGGTTTTTTTGGCCTTCAAGGGCAGCTGTTGCTAAAGTCCTATAAAGCCACACACAGAGATGAATGTGCACCTTTGAAGTCTTCTTAGATTCCCCAGTTCAAACCACTACCATGTAAAAGCTGCAACAGAATGGAGTTTTTTTGTGAGCAGCTCAGCTCCCAGCTCAGCAGCCTGACCCCTTTGCCTTCTTGAGGGAGAGGACTCAAGTTCTTTCTATTCTACTAGAAAAGATTCTGGCAGCACATGATGATTTTCATTGTTTTCATTTTTAGAACAGAGAGGTGTATTCATAACTGAGCACTAAGCCTTTAGGGCCTTACCTGAAGGAAGCATACTTCATGAACTTTAATACCATATTTACCCAAATCTAAAATGTGTGTTTGGTTGGTTGGTTGGGGATGGGGTGGGCACAACAACCTTGGCTTCCCTTTTCCCTCGCTATAGTCCAGAGCACAGAACAGCTGCATGGAGGTTGGGCTGGGTTCCCACTGTTGCTGCTATGAGGCCAGACTGGGCTATAAGCTAGGCCCACTCCAGGAACACCAACCTGCTGAAGCAGCTAGGGTAACCCCTAGGGTAAGTTGTCCAACATCCAGGCCGTAGGCCACCATGTGGCCCACCAAGGCATTTGTTCCTAGCCCTTGTCCCTCTCCCAGCACCTCAGCAGCTTCCTAATGGCTGCTGAAAGGCCAGGGAAGGGACAAGGTTCCCCCATGCACCACCTCAGCTTAACATCATCAACACGGTGCATGTGGGAAGAGGAGTAGCCATGTGCCTCTTGGGACAGGATGAGTCCAGCCAGAGCAGCAGGAGCTCGGCTGCACTTCCCCCCTATCTGCACCAGTCAGTCCTGAGCAGTACATTGCTCTGCTGCCACTTCTGCTGGCTGGTGCCAACCTGGCTGGCTTCCTCTTGTCCCCAGCAGCATGTGGGAAGCCAGCAAGGGGGGGGTGGGGAAGCCCCCTCAGCAGACAGGGTCCTGGCATTACCTCTGCAGGCTGAGGTGGTGGGAGCCGATGTCTGCCAGACCTCACGCTCCGGGCTCACAGTGCTGAGGCTACCAGGCAGAGTGAGAGGGGCCATGCAGGCACCATCTGGCTCCAGCTCCCTTCAAGCAGTGCTGGCTTGTGGGACTGCACTGTTTGGGGGATGGAGATGTGGACCTATTTATTTCTTCCTTTTAGTCTCTGGGGCAGTAGCTGGCTGGATGCAGAATGGGTCCCTCCTGCCCCTGCCCACCAGCATCTACGATGAACCTTGCAGTAATAGGCAGGTGCAGTACAGCTACAAAGACCCTGCCTGTGGCCCAGGACAGAGGGTGTTTGAATATGGCTTGCCAGCCCACTAGGTGATAGGAAGTTCATGATTCAGCCCCACATGCAAAAAGGTTGGACACCCCTGCCCTAGGAAGAGCATCAGCTGTAGGTCTGGCTGCAACCCCAAGTCAGAGCTGGCGAGAGTCACAGCAGCTGACTCCCACTTTGTACTCTACTTCAAGACAAGACCCCACCCCATGTCAAACGAGGAGTGGAAGGACCTCATCTAGAACAAGAGTACATACCATGGCATCTTCCACATAAGCCTCCAGTTCAGTTACATTACTGCTGTATTTCAAGTATAGCACTGCTCCTGGCCAGGGACTCTCATTAAAAGGGAGGCAAGAAGTTTAGCTTCCCTCTTCAGAATGCTGAAAGGTTGAGTGATAGAACAAAAATTTGGGGGAGGAAGGGGGAGAAATAGTAGGAAGATCAAGGTAGGAGCAACCCTGGGATTGTGCAGATGGACTGGCTTTTCCTTTCTTTAAAGCAAAATACTGACCACTGCCAGCCAGCCAATATGTAGCTTCCAAAGAATTTGCATGAGGGTGGTGGCAGCAGCAGCAGCCACTGCCCTTGGTCAGCAGCTAGTAAGCCTGTAGGCTTAGCCTCTGTTCCACAAGATGGAGTAGAAGATATGCAAACCCAAGCCAAACTTGTACCAAAAAGCAGAATCCATTCTACCTAAGGGAGTCCCAGAGGCTGTTTCCCGATACGTTAGCAGTAAAGGAACCAGCAAAGCACACCACACTTCAAAAAAAATGACAACGTGATCTAGAAATTGCCTTCCAGGTTACTTTAATACAAACCTCTGATGATTCAGAGCGAATAGTTAAAGGGGACTCATTCATATGCAGCAGCATGCATTATAAGAGCCATTGGGGAGTAGCTGAAATAGACCACAAGTGCCATTACCTTACAGCTCCTAGGTCATAAATATTTTGTTTCATTAGAAAGGTGATCAGACTTTTTTTTTTTTTTGTGTGTGTTAAAAAGCAGTTCAATCACTGCATTGAACATAACCCTGCCATTCAAAGCACAAGCTGCAGGGATCCTTTTTATATGCTGCTCATGGCTCAGCTTAGTCAACATGCATGCCTGAAAAAACAACAAAAAAACCCCCCAAACTCCTAGAGACCCCTAGACACTTCTGATGCCAACAGTTTGGGCCTGGACTCTTCCTAGGAGGGCTGACCAGGAAGCAGGCAGTATTTCAGGTGGTATTTCCCATTCAGAGTACAGTGCCTTCACCTTCATCTGCAGGACATCAGTACAATCCTATTGGTCCAAGGTCAGAAGAAAACTCAAAGCATCTAAAATAAACAAAGCTTTCAACAGAATTAGTCAAACTATATAAAAAACAAGCCTAGGGAAAGGTTCAGGCAGGAATTTAAAAAACAAACACAGAACAATCTTTAACCTCCATGATTAAGGGAGGGAAGTAGGACCTTGATCAGAGCTTGTGGGGTTGCAGTCCCTCCCAGGAACGTCGGACCTGGGCTCCCCATTTCAGCAAGGTTAGATAAAATCAAGTCTACATAGTCTCATGCAATGAACTGTTCAAGCCTCTCCCAAACCATAGAACAAACACCACACACTTTAAGAGATGGAAAATGACCCTCCCCCCACAATTGAACTGGGCAGCTTTTTCTCCTCCTTTATGGCCTAGCATACATTTCCCCTCCAATATGTGAATTAAAAGTGCTACATGCTGCCACCATCCTCTGGCTTGATCAGTTCCTCTGAGCAAAGCTGGAGCAGAGACAACACAGACACTAAACCTAAACAATGTATGCGTAAAACAAACACCCTGATGGCACAAAACAAAAAACCCCCAACAACAAGAAACTTAGCGACCAAGGAGACAGGAGTAGCCTCCTCAAAGAATGATTATGTTCTGTCTTGCAAGACCAGCTTACAAAACAAGTTTGAAATAAACTGCAGCCCCTTGCAGCACATCCCCATGCCAAAGCTGTCAGCTTGCTCCTACAGGGTCACAGTAGCAGAAGAGGAAAGCATGAAGATCTATAGAAGCAGTCAGCCTAAAACAGTGGGCACCCTGTTGGGGAGAAAAAGTAAGTGTAAAGCCATTTGCTCCTACAGAAGTGATGCAAATCATAAAATTCCAAAGTCTTCCCTTATCTCTGTATGACTACTCTTCCCAAAAGCAGCATTTAACCAGCCACTTGAGCTCAGTCCCCCCTCCTCAGGACTCACCTAAAGTTTTGAGTACTTGAAATGCTGCAGCATTCTTGGCTTTTTCATGTTCACCCAAGCCAGACTGGTCTGGCTTGATCCATATAAATCCACGGAAAGGGGAGGGATAGCCTGGAATCACCACCTGGTACCAGAACCTCATCCAGCCATCAGGATTCACTTGAACACATTTAGTCAGATACACAGGTTCCCCCAGCTGCTGCTTCTTGCACAAAGCACTGAGGTAATCCAACATGCTGGAAAGCGGCACATGTAAGGGGGAAGGCACTGGGCCATCAGGCCTCTGGCTCGAAGCACCACCATCACAACCAAGCTTCAAGCCTTCAGAGGAGGTTTTCCCCAAGCTGCTACGGAGCTTCTGCTTCATCTCTGGTTTGAGCCAGTCCACATGAATTTCTTCTCCGTGTAGATCCAAATTACCTGTGTAGAAGGGGACTCTAGTTTCAGTGCATCTGCACCTGCCCTCCTGAGGTACATCCATCCACTTAGTGCTCAGGAAGAGCAGAAGACAAGATGGCGAATCTCACATACCCCCTCTCCCCCCACATACACAAGAACCATGCAACTCTGGAGTTGGCTTTATGCTAATCCAATGGGTACAGAATATCCCCTTTAGACCCAGCTTGTAGGGAAAGTTACCCCAATCCCAAACTCAAAGTGAGGGAACAGCAACTAGTTAGTTGACAATTCAGACCACTCATTTCTTCTCTTAAGAGTTCTTGCCACTGGAAATTTGGCATGATCATGACACCAGTCACTGAGATAATACCAAAAGAACTGCACAGAAAAAGAGGCAAGATGGTCCAAATGTTGCTATTTTAAGAGTGATACTGTCCTATCAGAGGGATTTTACAGATCAGTACCTAAGGCAAACACTAGTCCCAAATTAGTGCTCCAAGGGCACAGACATACAATAAATCAAACCACTGCAAGGTCAGTGATTGGCAATGTGTTCACAACTGTCACAGTTCAGAAGTATTTGCATGTACACTGCCAAGTGTTCTAAGTAGAATGGTCATTTTTCAGACATTGCAGTGCTACTGAACTGTCTCCAGTGGAACGTGCCTAGAGTTTCCCCATGATTTCCCTAGAGCAGTTACTCAGCCAGGGTGCCATAAGATCCCTTCAAAAGGTGCTACATGGTGCCACAGTGTTAGCACAATTAAGTTTACAAAACATGATTCAAAAGATAAACCCAGAGAATTCAAGTGCAAGAGCCACAGCTATGGGTTTCCAAGTTCCTTGCAACAAACTTTTAGGGGTGCACCAATAGAGATTTAGGCACCAACAGAAATATTTAAGGAGGCATACTGACTGATACTGATCTACTAAAACTGCCATCAGCTGATAAATCTTGTGTGGTGGAAGAGGAGGGGGGAGGGAAGGGGTATAGGCAACTCCCGCTGCTGCTTGCATCCCAGGAGGGCAGGGGGGGAGTGTGCCCCCTGGATGTGTGGTGTGGAGCAGGCTGCAGCTGCAGGGTGCAGCCAGAACTGGTACTGTGTGGGGCTTTTCTTGCTGGGGGCTGGGCTCAGAGTGGGTTCCAGCCACCCCAAGTTTCACTGCAGCTTCACTCCCAGCCCTGTGCTGCCACCCAGCACAGCCTGTTTTCCCAGTGCTTAGGTGGAGGCAGGGTGTGCAGCCAGGGCTACACTGGGCAGTGCAGAGCTGGGAGTGGTGCTACAGCAAAATTTGGGGTGGCTGCAGCCTCCTTCCAGCACCGGAGTCTGTTACAAGTTCAGTGCTGGCACCACCCTGCAGCTGCAGCCCACCACACCCCATGAAGATCTGGAGGTATATGCCCCCCAACGCTCCTGGGGTGCAAGCAGCAATAGGAGCTGCCTCCATCCCATGGGATGCATCTCCATCCTGCCCCTCCCCACTGGGCAACACCTGCCCCCTCTCACTGCAGAGGTATTGATTTGTGTCCCCCCCACCCCCACTTCTGACTTACCAGCTGAAGGCAGCTCTCCATGCTTCTGGCTCTGCTCTGTGCTGCGGCTGCATGCAGCACAGGCATTTATCAGTCAGATTAATCAGCCCCATATCTGAGATAAACAATTTTCTTTATATTGGTACAAATCTGATATCCTCTAAAAAAAATTTTTTTTGTGACTACATACAAATACAGTAAAAATTAAGAGCTAGCATTTTCAAACTGGTGCCTCAAGTCTAAAAAGGTTGAGACCCACTGCTCAAAAGGGAGAAGAAAACCTAAATTGGCTTGACAGAATGGGTGGCTGCCTAAGGCATCTACCTTAAGTTGCAACTTAAAAAGAAAAAAAAAATCCCTAGAAAGCCACTTTGAAATTTCAGTTTTTCCACCATCCAGTGAAAAGTTACTATGTGGGTGCTTTTAATGTTAAACACCCATCAGCCGCTGGAGAAGGGAAAACTGAGCCCCTGCACAACGATCACTTAATACCACAGAATGGCTCTCAATTTCATGTCCTGGTGATATGAACTGGCCCATTACTTGTTCATAGTCCAGAAGCAGGTGCATCCTAGTTGCTTGCCTGAGCAGCAAGCTGTATTAGAGCAGCCAGCTGCAGGAGAAGGAAAAGCAGTAAGTGATGCAGCATGAGATGCCTGGAGGACTGACCAGACTCTAGTCACAGAAAGCTCAGCACAGAAACACTGCATTGGTTTAAGACCATATTATCCAGGTATACTTTTGAAGCATTCTGGGAAGTTTGAGCTGGCTTGTATACCTGGTCATTTGCCACTTAAGCCACATTTAAAATGACCCAAATGTTGCATGTTCACACCACTAGATATCAAAGCATAGTTGTGTAAGTGAAAAAAAATCTTTGCTGCTGTAGAATCTATAACTGTGGTATTCTTCCCCTTTTCCTCCTTTACCCAGTCACATCCCTCTATGGTGATTTTAAGAGTACCTTCTGCAAGAGTTTTCTTGGCCATGGCAGCAGCCCGGTGAGAATGGTATTTCAGCACAGCAAGCTGTCCCTGCTTCCTGGAGGGGTTGGGATACAGGGACACATTCTTGACTCCTGTGGTCACCTCTTGTAACACCATCTGCAGCTGCCCCAAACTCACTGAGGAGGGGAGGCCATCCATGCAGAGCTCACATTTCTCTGTGCTCTTGCAGACCATGATGAGGCAGCCCTTCTGCACTTCAAAATTGTTCAGAGTTGTAATAGCCACCTGTGCGCTACGGCAATCACTGTACTTAGCATAAGCAAAGCCACGGTTGAGCCCACTGAATGTCATCATCAGGCGAAACTCATAAAGTTTTCCCACACTCTGGAAGAGAGGGATCAGTTTGTTTTCATACATGTCTTGAGGGAGCTTTCCAATGAAGACCTCGGAGCCAGATGGTGGGGGATCTCCAACCCAGCCTGCAGACATACATAAATCCAACAAAGAGGCAATGAAAAAAATACCTAGTTTCAGGCACCTTACCTTACGTATCCAGAGACTGTGGTACAGAAATACTGCAACTCTGTGGTGCAGCCAAGCTGGACCTCAGCTTATCTGAGGCATTATATGCCTACAACAGATCCCACTGAACCAACCTCTGCAGCACAGGTACCATTTCTGCAAAGGATTGGTCATGTGATGGGGCAAAAATAAGACTGCAAATTCAGGGGCACTACTGCTCAGAGGAGAAAGACGACAACCCTCTTCACTATGAAGCCACTTAAAGTTCCCCAACTCACTGTTGTTACCTCTGTGGAAACCATGAGCAGGTTTGTCAATTTAGTACTAGTTGGGACCTGCTACACATTTAAGTTAAGACTGAATAAAAACCAGCTACAGTCAGTACACTCTTTCTCAAGCAATAATTCTATAGCTGGTTGGCTCTTTACATCTAGATAGTTATTTTTATTGAGTGACAATTGCTTTGCATGTATAGCCATTCTAAAAAATATTGTGCAATTTACCAGTCAACTGAATATTATATTTGATGTGTAGTAGGGGCAACAGAAAAAGGCAGTTTGTTTACAACTAAAGTTAAGACACTACAAAGCTTTCTACCTACCTGGTGGAGGACCTCCATACCTTCTCTGACCATTGACTTGTACCAGGCGGACGCCAGTCTCTTTCACCCAGGCCAGCAGAGCTGTTTTATTGGCCTGATTGACGGTATCACTCCACATCTGTGAATGAATGAGAGTTTATCCAAGACTGGGAAGCCTCAGAGGTAAGGCCAGCTGTGGTAGTCCAGCCAAAGAACATAGTTAGCAGGAATACCCCCTCCCACAATAAGCATTCACATACATTACTATCCTCTACCAGAACAGAGACTAACCCGTCAAAAAAGGATGACTTATTATAGCTATAACCACCATGGACAGATTTAGGATTTTGAAAAAAAGTGGTACAGATGGGTGTGATCATCAACACATTAACTCAACTTTTTTTTCCCCCCAGTTGAGAGAAAATTAGAAGATATACTGACATGCTGGGGACTCAATGCTAATGGCATTCACTTTAAATCAAAGCAAGAACAAATATAAGCTTATTGCAAGGTATACCAATTTGTTACCTTATATATTTAAAACAAACAAACAAACCTGTAAGCAAAGCAAGTTATCCAAGATAGTGTTTTATTAGTTTTGTAACCATTAGATGTAAACTTAAATATTTTACTCAGATCCATAAAACAAAAATCTAGCCTTGAGCATGTTGACAGTGCATCCAACACTTCACTGTCAGTCACTTACACACCTGAATTAATGTTTCTAATTCTAGCTTAAAAACCTTCTGCAGGGCTGTTACAGAGAGAGAACCTAGAAGAAACACAGCAAAACAGCAGAGGAAAGGATAACTTGATTACTGGAACATTAAGAGCATAAAAACCCCAAACAAATAAATAAAAAATAGAACTTTAACATTTGTTGAATAATGAGAAATTAGCAGGAATAAGGTACATTATGATTAGGGACCTACTAAGATTGTAATTTCACAGAAAACATGAAAATAGGCATTTTCTGCAAAAGATGACAGGCTTCGTTACAAAACAAAGAGAAAAAACAATACTTACCAGCAAGCAGAGAAAAGGGCACGAAGCAAGTGAGAGATAGTCTATGACGTAGGCTCAGCACAGGTGCCAAATCAGGAAAGCAACAGGGTTTGGGTGCCATCTTTTAAGCAACTGAAGCCTGAGGAGGACTGAGCAGGTATGAACAGTGAAAAGAAATCCTCCAACATGGTCAAATAAGTTTTAACTCTGGACAGTGGAAAGGAGTACCCTGCAGGGACTTTGCATGCAGATGGAAGCAGACTCTTCTGTACTGCCTGCAACAGGTCTCTAGATACTGTTTTTTCTCAACACATAGATCAGACAAGTGTGGACATTTGGTTCCCCAGAGACAAGCAGCAGCAGCAGCACAACTTGCGCTGCAGCCATTTGCCCTGGCAAATGCCTGTGCCATGTGTACTTTAGCATGTGTAGGGCCCTGAGAAAAATTGCGATTTTGCAGACTGCCTGGAAACTGTGACATTTGCCCCATACTGCAATTAAGGGTCACAAGAATATGGCAGAAGGCTGGGGCTGAGGCTTAGCTGCCCACCAAATGCAAGGCAGCACAGAGGACGGCAGGGCCGCCCCAGGCTCCAGGTGTCTGCAGCTGGGTGTTGTGCATGGACAGACATGGAGCCTGCAGGAGGCTGGAATTGCAGGGTTGCAGCCAGATGGCAGGTGGAACACTACCCACCACAGCAGGTAAGTTGGGGAAAGAGAACAGACATGGGAGGGGGCAGATCTAGGCCTCCAGAGTACGGGAGGGAATGGGGCCCTAGGGTGGGTAGTGGGATGTTCCATGCCTGGGCAGCTTGTCCAGGGGGACTTTCACTGCTGTGCGCACCTCAGGAAAGGCCCACAGTCATGCGCCATGCAGCTTTGTGTGCAGCGTGCAGGTGGGCTGGACTCTGCACACCACTGCCTCGGGAGCCAACTGCTGCCAGCTCCTAAGGCAACAGCAGCAGGGCGCAGATCCCAGCCTGCAGCAGCCACCTACCTCTTCCCCACACACAAACCCAGGGGACACTCCTGAGGTGTGCATGGTGTCAGGAGCTTCCCCATATTCCTTAGTGTGCTGCCCAGGCTCCAAGCATCCCACCATCTGCTCCAGGGCCCCATTTACTCCAGTCCCTGCCCCACTCCCTCCCTTACTGTGGGGTCCTTAATATGTTCTATGTCTGTTCCCTGACTTACCTGCTCAGGTAAGCAGTCTTCTGCACACTGTTTGGCTGCGATCCTGGTTGCCTGCAGGCTCCATGTCTGTAAGTGCCACTCTACCTTCTCCCCAACACCCTGCAGCTGCCCACAGCCTGTACTCTGGCTGCCCTGTGGCCCTCTGTGCTGTCCCATGTACAAGTGTGTGTGTGTGGGGGGGGCACCTCAGCCTTGTTAGCCCTAGGCCTCCACCACCTCTGGATGTGTGCCTGCCTGCTGCACTTGTGCAGGTAAAGTATTTTTGACGTAACAGTCACAGAACTACCGTGACTCACTTGCCAAGGTACTTCCCTGAATATTCTTTGAAAAAATGCTACTTTACCCACACACATGCCACAAAATTTCCAATACGAAATCTGATTTTCTCAGGGTCCTAGGCATGTGGCAAGTTATCCAAGGTAGGGTAGGGGAGGCCTGGGAGCTCCACTTTTGAGTGGTGTGCCCTGCTCCATTTTTTTTCTCCACCACTGTGTGCACCTCAGGAGTGCCCCGTGAGTGGAGCACAAAAAAAAAAACGATCTTAAGAATCCTAGGTGCACATGGAGTGAAAGGCTGCTGCAGAGGCTGAGGATCAGAGCAAGAAACAAGCAACCATGTCCTCACTCTTTAAGACGACCGCATAAAGCAGCCTGGCAAGGCAAATGGAGGCATTTTCCCTTGTGGAGGCTTTCACAGCAGTGAACAACCTGCTGGAGAAATTTGATCACCTTTAGATCAGTGAACGCTCAGAAAAAGAAAAAACAGGAAAAATGTTTTCCTGGTTTTTTCCCCTTGAAAAACAAAGGGGGGGAAAACAAACCAAACCCTTTTAAATATTTTCTTTTATAATAATCAATAAAAATTCATAAAACTGTGTTCATATATTCCTATCCTTCACACCCCAAAGTGTTCTAATAAGTCTTCCTATTACATAGTTATGTAAGACTCAACAGTATCAGATCATTACAATTCCTGTACACTGAAGACAAGCAGTATAGTACAACTGCCAAATGCAAAAGCAAGATGAGTTTCTGCCACCAGGAAACACTGCCATTTTCATAAGAGAAGGAAAAAATTCAGTGCTACCTTTGCTTGAGGACTTCTTCTGTTGCTGACTTTTGATCTAAAGTAGGGGTGGGCAATTATTTTGGGTGGAGGGCCGCTTACTCAGTTTTGGCAAGCTTTCAAGGGCCACACAGGTAGCCCTGCCCTGGTGCCCCACCCCTTGACAGGCGTCTTACCCCCTGGTCACCATCTTAGGACCAATGTCCCAATGTCTTGGGACTAATGTCCCAGGGCCAGCACTGGCAGGTCCCAGAGCAGGGTGCAGGCTGGCAGGGGTCTGCAGAGCCAGCACCCTGCCAGCAGGGAGAGGAGGAAGCCAGCCTGGCTCCATAGAGCCTCTGCTGGCTGGGACCCCGTATCCTTGCTGCCCTGCTGGCGCTGGCCCTAGGACATAGGTGCAGGCCCCAAGCTCCTGTGCCCGCTCACTCCCAGTGCCCCTCCAGACCCAAGGTACAGGTAGGGGGCAGTACACACCCCTGACCCGCTGCTCACCAGCAAGGAAAGAGCTGGTGCTAAGTGCAGAGAAAAGCAGCCTCTCCCCCACTCCATGTCCAGTGCTCGCTACTGCAGAGACTTACAGCCTGTGTGGGGCTGTCCTGAGCAGGAACAGGCAGCCCCATGAGGGCTGTGAGTAGCTACAGCACAGGGCACCAGCCATGGGAGGGGCTGCTTCCCCCCCAGCTTGTAACCCACCCCCACTGCCAGCCTTGGCCCCAGGCCAACTCCAGGCTCTCCTGTTGGGAGAGCAGCAGCAGCAGCAGCACCCCCCCCCCACCCAGGGCAACATTTGCTGCTGCTGCCTGCTTGTGCACTGGGCAGCTCAGGTGCAGCAGTGGCAGCTTCCCTGCAGCCTATCAACACATTCCTTACCAAATGGTCCAGATAAAAGTCAGTTGTTTTTGAGAATATGTGCATCTCCACTTACAAGTACAGAAGAAAAAGTGAAAGACTTTAACAGACTGGAAAAATGTTGTTGCCAATTAGTTCATAGTGCTGCAGATCTCTTGGATCCAAGATTCAGAGACAGAATCAGTGCCAATCAGATATCCCACCGATATATCAGGGGCACCTCTTGCTCTAGGCAATAGCTGTGAAACTGAACCAATACGACAAATACAATCTGTCACTGTGACATGGGTCAGTCAGCTGCATCCCTTTTTAGTGCTGCTTGCATTCTGGACCCCAACTAGGTGCCTATTCCGAGTTGTGATGCTCAGCTAGTGAAATTAGTCCCTGGATAAGGGAAAGACCACACATGACAAGGAATGTGCTGCTTACTAGAGCTGCACTGACAGATTTTTGGGGTTGATACTGATAACAGGCTAAGGAGGCATAAATCAGCTGATACCAATTCTATTTCCAATAGGCAGTCTAGCAGTTTGAAGAGCAGTGTCTGGCTGGCAAGTCTGTTGTGGTGGAAGGTAAAAAGCGGGGAGCCCGCAGACAACAACACAGGTAAAAGCCACCTGCAGTGAGGGAGGGAGTGATGCTTGGACAGGACATGGGACAGAGCTATGGCTCATCCAGGGGAAAGGGGGGGGGGGGGAGAACGGGACAGGCAGCTCAGGGTTGCTACGAAGCTCTTCCCAGCATGGGCAGAGCTAGGTTGCACTTGAGGCAGGCAGCAGCACTGCTGGGATGGGGGCTGTAGGGGGGCTGCAGCCTCCCCAAAATTTGCCATAGCCCCCCCAACCCACACTCCCACTGCTGCTGCCTTCCCTGAGCATAGCCTGGTTTAGGCCCCACCAGGAAGAGCCAGGCAAAGCCCCAGGCTCAGCCAGCAGCAGCCCTCCCCTCCCCATTCACAGATCCAGGAGCATACAGCCCCCCCCATGCCCTTCCAGTGGTGCATGCTTGGGTGGCAGTCCTCCCTTCCTCTAGACAAGCTACAGTTTCATACTGTGCCCTGCCCTGGCTGGGCAGCCCCATCCCCAACCCCAATCTCTCCCTCACTGCAGGGGTCTTGCTCTGCCACCTTCCCTCCACCCCCTATGCCCCTTTCCCTCATCTCCTCTTCCACCACAACAGATTTACCAGTTGGGCGCAACTCTCTAAGCTGCCAGTCTGTGCGCCTCACACCTACATGCTGCACTGCAGCTGTGCACCTGCACAAAGCATTTGTCAGTTACAATAGGCAAAAAAGCCGATTTCCAGGACAGTAAATTTTCTTTATAATCAGTGCCAATCCAACATTGGATGATGCATCTGTGCACTTCTACTGCTTACATGAACTTTGTCAAAGATTGCCAGAAGCCTGTGCCTGGGGACTCTTTCTGACCAGTTTCTACATCTGAACACCCTGGCAAAACAATGCCTCACTGTTTCAACAAACTTAGTGTACAGACAAGTGTTTATCCCAGAGAGACAGGGAATGTCAGCAGCAACTGCTGGTGGATGCTTACACACTAGCATTAACAGCTAGCATGAACTGCCCGTCTCAAGGTTAGCATTGATTAAACTTTTTTTTACAATGTCATTTAATAAAGTATGGTGATGGTATTAGTTATAGTTCATGCTGTGTATAGCTTTACTTTCATAAGCCACTTCAGTTTAGAGTTTAACTAACCTACTCCCCCAGCATTTCCTACATAGAAATGTTGATGTCTTTCTGGGGCAGTTGGTTTTAAAGTTTGGGTGGAACAGGAATCCAAAGGAAGAATGGGGGTAGGAGGTGCAACCACACCACCATACCCCCATCCACCCCTGTATGCCACCCTTCTCAAAGGCTCAGGGCAGTTTATTCCAAGACCAAATAGTTTACATAAAGCAAGGGGGAACAAAACAGATTTCCTAAGCTAGTATACTCCAACTTTTATCCCATGAGCCAGATGAGTGGGATAGAGCTGGTCCAAGGGCCTGATCAAGACCCACATGCCAGAATTAGGCTGTGGGGTTCAGCACTACTCTCTAACTCTGTACATTGTAACTTGGCTCTGGGGCCTGATACTGCCCTCTCCAAGCCCATATCTCAGGATTTGGCTCTGGGGCCTGGTGCCATTCCTGCCTAGCACTGCCTGCTAGGATTAGGTGCTGATCCAGTACCACTGCTCTCCTGTTGCCAAATTTCTGGACTTGTGGGGAGCCCCGTCAGCCAAATGACATAGGCTGGAGGTTGGATGTGGCCCATGCTGAATATCCCTGCCCTAAACAATATTACAACTTAGCCTTGCTTACACCTGCCCAAGTCAGCCAGCCTTACAGGACTTTCAGAGTCTGAGTATCTGGTAGTGTTACCTGTCAACTCTGTGTCCTTGGGGGAACCCTGGCACCAGCTTGCTGGACTTAAAGGACTTTTTCTCCCGCACCCCAACCAAAGCCAAACAGAAGAAAGGTATAATAGGCATGTCAGGCCATATGTTCCCCAGTCCCAGCATGGGAGGCCTATTTAAAACTTGACTGACTAAAACTCAGTTGCTGGGCTGGGGAATGATGATGCAAGAGACCGGGTATGGGTGACATTTGAACAATGGTTAAAGATTCACCACAGTGTTGCAGAGCCTGTTGGACCCCTGACAACAAACGCCGTCATATTTTTCCTGGGATGACTGGTAGAAGTCCTCACTACAACTTTTTTGAACATGCCAAGTAATCCCCTTAAGTATATTAAAAGACTACAGTAAGATCTGAAAGTCATGCTAAGCTGAGGCTTATTCACAACAGATAAAATATAAAACACTGATGCTGACTTAGCCTAGCTATGCTTGCACTGTGATTTGAGAGGAAATAATGCAGTATCCCTTCCAGTCATAATCATTTCAAGCCAGCTCCTAGGTTAAACCTTTGTTTTTCAAATCAGTTTGAGATTTTCCAAACCAGATAACCCCTGTCACTGAAAAGAGGCAATTAAATAGAAACAGTTTATATAAACAGCATTTTCCCTGTTAATTATGGCTTGGGAGTCTCTTGGTTTACACAATTAAAAGAATGCTTTCAAGAGGCTGGACTAAGGGTATTAAAAAAAAAAAAGCACACACACACACAAACAAACAGTAAAGCAGCAAACAGTATGCTTTGAGAGGAAGAAGTCTCTCCAACACCATCCGCTGTTGTTCTCAAGAAGCTGGGATAAACAGATTGTCTCTCTTGGTCACCCGTTTAACCTTCAGGTATCATGTTAGGGGTGTTTTGTTGATGGGCAAAACTCAAGTGCCTTAGAACAATGAGATCCCAGCTCTCTCTCTCAGCATAGCTTTCTGAACCTGAATTTTATTAGTTAAGCTTGAGCTAGATTTCTTCTAATACTCAAGTGAACCAGGGTAATACTGTAATTGTTTTTTTCATGGTTATTACTACTAGTACCATGTCATATACTTAGCAATAAATAACTTTTATAGTCAAACTGGTAGTAACTGGGTGTATTTTTCCTTCTCTACTTCCCCTTCCCTACTTGCTCTGCAGCAATGCTTCTTTTACCTAAGCCAAAGATCCCTGTAAAGCCCAAAAATACTGTGGAGTCCGCTCATCCAGAGGTTACCACTACTAGAATAGTTAGGGCAAAAGATTGGGACATGCCCAGTTTGAGACACATAAAGGAATCAGCCCATGCAAGCTGATCGACCCAATTTGGCTCAGACATGCCCTAATAAACTGAATGCTGGTCCATGAGGGTGTCAGCTGGACACCCAGGCCAATTTAGACATATTCTGTTCACCTGCACATTTGTGTCCGACTGCATTTTATTGTTTCCCTGATGAACTGATTCCTGGCATGAGGGTGTCAGCCTGTACATGCTGATCAACCCAGCCAAGTCAGGCATGTCACAGAGACACAGATGCAGACATTTGGTGGCTGGAGGAACCCAGCCCTACTGAAACAGAGTCCTACAAGATAGCTCCATTGAGGGATGAAGACTTACAGAAGGGAGAGATAGAGCTCCATATAGAAACCCAAGTAACAAGCAGCACACTGATAGAATTAGAGACCCCAGAAATGTACCCCCAATAAGTGAGCACACCCCAAAGTGACAGGCAAATCTGGTAATAGTGGGTCTCAAGGCAGGAGTTCCAAAGCAGAGAACCAGATATCAGGAATAAACCTCCATGTTTTTGCCAAGTTAAATTGGCACAATGATGGTACTTGCCAGAGGCTGTTCTCAGCTGACCTCATGGATCATGACAAGACACAAGGGAAAATAATCTTGTAGGTATACAAGCCATTTATGGATGAACTGTCCTTCTCCCCATGTCAAAAAAGGGGAACATTAAGAGCCAACCAAGTAGTGAAGTAATAGCTACCACCTACCAGCCTCAATTTGATCTGAAACAGCACTGGCATGGAAAATGATTGTCAGTTTGACTTATTCATACCAGTAAGAAGCTGCACTCTTTGTTTTCCATTTTTTTTCCCCAGCTGAAAGGTGCAAAAAAAGGTAGCTACCTGACCTAACCCAAATATACCAGCTGTTTTCTTAGTTACAAAGTTACTGAAACTAAGAAAAGGATTTGAAACCCTGAGCACGTGACAGTAGAAAGTTTAAATTTAGTCTTTATGAAATTCTTGGATAAAATAGATACAATGTCTTGGAGAGATGTTCTTATTTTGATTTAAGAAGGAACTCAAATAAGATATCCACAAGCACTAAGTTGGAATTTGGACAAATTGAAGAGTCACTATTGGGTTTGTCCCAGGGACAAAGGATCAGGCAAGGGGAAAGCCACACCTGCAGGCAGACCCCAGATAAATGAGAAGGGAAAAAACCCATCTGTTGCAGGGCTCCAAAGAAGCGTGCCAGGGAGAATCGCCCTCATGGTTTATCAACCATGCTCACCTACAGCTGAGACTGAGTGACACCATCAGATGTTACCCAACAGGGATAAATGCCAGCCCCGAGAGCACAGGAACAGGCATGCCAGGAATAAAGAGCACAGCAGGGAGCCAAAGATCTGGCATGGGGTGAACTGGCAGCTGCAGCAGAGACTGCAAGCCCTCTCCACCACAGAGAAGCAGCACCAGCCAGGGACAAGAGCGCTGGCACAGAGATGAGAGGCAGGCACAGCTGTCACAGCCACCCTCATGAGTGACCAGCTCAGGATCAAGCTGGAGGGACCGGCCAAGTGATCGGCAGCTGCAGGAGCTACTGAGCACAGCAGTAACAGGCGCAGCAGAGGCGCCGAGCTAAAAAGGGCTCCAGCAGGAGCCGAAGGAGATTCCAATTGGGGCGGGAGCACGGGTCCCAGCCCAGGGAATGCGCCCGCCAAAGGCACCAGGAAAGTGGAGTCAGAGAGCCTATGAAACTAGGGCTCCTTTGCTTCTCCCACCCACCCCAGTTCCTTTCTTCTTTTTCCCTTATTGTGTTTTTCCCCCCCCTCACTGTTCTGTTCCCTCTTGGTCTTCGTTGGTGGAGCTTAGGGATCCTCACCATTTCCCTTGTGTCATGGTGATGGCATAGATTCTTTAGTTTTCTTTCCCCGCCTAGCACGGGTTTACCCAGAATTTTCCATGGGACTTTGGGAGACCATGGACCTTGACAGGATCATGAGGTGCTGCAAACAGAGCAGCAGTTGGTGGCATCCTTCTGGAACATCCAGAGAACGTCTCTAAAGACAGGATGTCTCGAATCTGTCTGGACCCAGGTGAAACCTCAGACATTATTCTGCAACAAAGCAGACACAGGTGCCAAAGAGAGATCATCATTCAAGGGTTGGTCACAAAGAGATCTGGAAGCCCACCTCAAAGAGTGGCGAGCCCCATGGACACTCACTAAGGGACGGGATGACTCTGGAGGCACCCTAAAAAGAGACCCCCTACACTAAAGATCCATCCCAAGTTGTGAAAGGCAAGTTTGGGGGCCACTCTGAAGGTGATCGAGGGACCTCCCAGGGCCTACACGAGGCTCCTTGGCATGCAGGTCCAGATGCCTGTGCAAAGGTGGCGCAAGAGTGGATCACAGAGCAGATGCAGGCACAGGGTTACAACAATCCAGTCAAGCACTTTGGAGAGGATCACTCTTGGGCAGGGTGGGCAATTACTTTGGGCAAAGGGACAGCTTCCCAAAACTTGGTAAGTGACAAGGGCCATGTGGATAGCCCTGCCCCTTGACAGTTGCTTTTTTCCCTGGTTGCCATAAGTCTGACCTTCTAGTCCCTGACGTTTGCCATTGGAAGTCTTTCTCCTTGCCCTAGAAGTACTCCTTTTGGGAGGAAGGGTGCCCTGATCTGGAAACCATGAAGAATACACCCACATACAAAACATCCACTATAATCTATTTAAAAATAATTTTTCTACTGATTTCAGACATTTTTGTGAATGTAATCTAGAGGTGGCTGCATAAGAGCTTAAAATACACTCCTACTGTGCGTTTTGTGCAGACAGTAAGGGGGTATAAGTGGCAGAGTGTTTGGGAAGAGCGTATGCAAGTTTGTGTGCGTGTGTAGACAGTGAGTATGGGTATGGTGGCTGGGTGTGTGCCGAGAAAGAGCGCCAGGGCTGGGCTGCCAGCTCCATGGCGTGCAGCTCTAAAATACTGCATGTGAGCCTCACACGATAAAGCCAGGCAGACCATGCTCCATGATTCTACAGCCCCACCCTGGGTCTTTGCCAGTCCCAGGGCACTTGCACAGCGTGGCTTTTCCCTTGCAGGTAGGCAGAGTTCCAGCCTGAAGAGGGGTTGCTTGGGGTCCCCCACCCCACACACTGGGAGGGGGGGTGGGGCTGGGACCTGAGGGTGGGGCAGCAGGTCAGGAGTGAGGGGCACTGGGTCAGGACTAACCACTGATGTTTACAAATGGGGCCCGATACAAAAGAGGTCGGGAACCACTGATTCTCAGCCAAGGTGCTGCAGTAATCAGCTGAGGTGCTGCCCTGTTAGATGTGCAAGTGTGTTTCACAAAAACTCAAGCAGGAATCCACAATATCAAATGGGTTTTCTGATATGTTCTGGTTGATTAGACTTCTTTACAACAAAAAGACTGTACTTTTTTTTTTTTTTTTTTTTTAAAACATTGGGGGGGAGGGGGAAGAAAAAAAAAAAAAAGTGAAAACCAGCAGCTAGCATTTTCGGAGAGACCTCCAATGCAATGAGGCTGAGCAACCTACCTAGACTGGGATGCAGTTGCAGCCCAAGGAGACTGACAGGCAGAGGGCAGCTGAACCCCCATAGGGATTTTTACACCTGGACAACATTACTAGAAATTCAATTCCATTTGGGGTCTTCATAGTTCAGAGTCTACAGGACAGATCCCTTTAATTCAGAACAGAGTCTCTTCCCACCAACAGCAGAACCCAGACAGGACCCCACCTAGGCTTTCCACACGAATCTAGAGATGTTGCCAGCCCCTAGGCTGGGGGGGGGGGTACGGACCACGTCAGGAGAAAGAAGAGCCATATGCAGGGCAGCCATGGAGAGAGGAGAAGAAGACGGAGAGCTGAAACTGAAAGAGTAAAACGGAGCAGATGAGGTGACCGAGACAGACCCAGCCTCTCCAGAGCAGCCGCAAGGGAAGCCCAACGCAGCTCGGAGCTCTGCACAAGCCCCAGGGGTGGCAGCTCGAGGCCCGGCCCCTCGCAAGACGACACGCGCGCGGGCCGACAGTTGCACCAGCGCGGAAAGGGCCGGCGGCTCCGCGCCCCGGACCCGAGGGAGGGAGGCGGCCGGTTCCGCGCTCCAGCACACGACGCCGAAGGGGCGCGAGGCACCCGCGGGGCAGCCTGAGGGAGCCGCATCCCGATAGCAGTAGGGTCTGGGGCGCCCGCCCCGCACACGCGCCATCGCCGTGTCCGGAGAGGCCTCATGGCGCCCGGGGCATGAGGAACTGTCCGGGCAGCAGACGCACCCGAGCGGAGCTGCCGGGCCACCACGTGCTCAGCAGCTGGAGGCTCGATACGGCCTGCCCCGACCAGGCCCCAGCACCTACCTGCCCCTCCATGGCGAGCGCAGCCGTCGAGCTAGAGGGTGCGGGTCCCGGCCCCTTTATGGCCCCCGCCCCGCCCCGGCCTCGAACCTTCCAGCGGCCCCGCCCCGCCCCGCCCCCGCCCCAGCGGAGACGCCCCCAACCGGGGGAGTGGCGCCTTCGGCGTGTTGTCCGCCCTTGCCGGAGGCGACGGGCCGGGCCGGGCCGGGCTGTGGGGCGCTGGCTCCGTCTGTCTGCCCGCCGGCATGACTCTTCAGCGGCCGCCGCCGCCTCCCCCGCGGGCGAGTGACCCTGCCAAGTCCCCGGTCTGCAGCCCCTCCCGGGCCGGGCGCCACGCGCCACCTCGCCCTCCCCTGCCGGCTCCCCCCGACCTGCCCCAGGGTCCCCGCACCGCGCCCAGAGCTGCCGCCTCCGTCCGGCCAAAGCGCCGCTGCACCCGGACCCCGCCATGCCACCTGGGGCCTCTGGATCTGCACCTCCCCTTCAGCACCCCACTGCCCTCTTTTACCTACCTACCTACCTATCTACCTTTCCTCTGCTGGCTGCCATCACCTGTTCAGCTACCTCTCCTCACTACTTAAATATACCCTCTCCCACCCCAAAACCAACCCCCTCCTCTGCCATCTCCTTAGTTAATGTTTTCCTTTTTGAACAGCTTTCCCGGCAATGGGGATTCCCTCCAGAGACCTTCCCTTGGGCACTTCACTTACAGCCTATTGCAGACAGACTCTTGAAACTTCATTTGATACAAATTAAAAGATGAAGAAAAACATGGGGCCTCCATACCTGCAGGGGCCAGCATTTCCAGGGGTCAGCCCTGGTAGAATCATAGAAAATTAGGGTTGGGAGCGACCTCAGGAGGTCACATCTAGTTCAACCACCTGCTCAAGACAAAGCCACCCCCAGCTAGGTCATCCCAGCCAAGATTTTGTCAAGCTGGATCTTAAAAACCTCCAAAGAAGGTGTCCACAGCATTTCTGGGTAACCTGGTCCAGCATTTTACTCCTCTTCTGAGAAATTTTTTCGTGGTAACTAATCTAAACTTCCCTTGCTGCAACTTGAGACCATTGCTCCTTGTTCTGTCATCTGCCACCACTGAGAACAGTCCAGCTCCACCCTCTTCCAAGCCCCACTTCAGGTAGTTGAAGGCTGCTATTAAGAACCTGTCTCGGTCTCTTCTCTAGGCTAAATAAGACCAGTTTCCTCAGTCTTTCCTCACAAGTCATGTACCCCAGTCCCCTCACCATTTTTGTTGCCCTCTGCTGGATTCTCTCCAATTGGTCCACATCCTTTCTGTAGCAGAGGGTCCAAAACTGGACACAGGACTCCAGCTATGGCCTCACCAGTGCTGAATAGAGAGGAATAATCACTTCCCTCAACCTGCTGGCAATGCTCCTACTGTTAGCCTTCTTGGCAACAAGGGCACATTGTTGGTTCTTATTTAGCTTGTCCACTGTAACCCCTAGGTCTTTTTCTGTCCCCCATCTGTACTGGTGCATGGGCTTGTTCCATCCTAAGTGCAGGGCTTTGCACTTGTTGAACCTCATGAGATTCCTTTTGGCCCAATCCTCCAATTTGTGTAGATCACTCTGAATCCTAGCTCTACCCTCCAGCATATCCCATGTGGAGTGCTTTTGAATATCTGGTTGCTTCTTTTACTAAAAAAGTGTTTCTCACAGCCCCCTGGAGTGCTCTTCTATGGTAAGCACCATGCAAAATAAATTAGTTTTTGAAAGTAGTGGCGCTAAATTCAAAAGAGTTGTAGGGCCTTGAGCCTCAAAAGCTTGAGAACCACTGATCTACAGTTGCAGCCTGTGCGGACTGTGTGCAGGGACCCCCACAGTGGTGACGTGTAGGGGAGCACCAGTGCACCCCTTGACTGGCCGCAGTCATTATTTAGGTGATGGGGGAAGGGGGGCGAGGGCAGAGCACTAGTGCCGCACCCTGCAAGCTCTGGCTGAGGACTGGAGCACCGTGGCGCGCTCGGAAGCAGCCGCAGCCACGGTGATCGACTGCAGCGATCAGCCATCTCACAACTGGCCGTGGGGTACACCGCCCAGCTGGTGAGGCCCTCCCCAGCTCCCCCCCAGCAAGACTGACTGAGGAGGGACCCTCCCCTGTCAGTGACTGATTGCTGAGGGGCATGTGTCCCCCAGATTAAGGCAGCACCAGTCACCAACGGACCCTCAGCTGTTCTAGGAGCAGCTGAGCCCCACAGCTCCATAGCACTCTGACAGCAACCGCTGCAACCACTCTCTTCTTAGCAGTCAGCCTGCAAGCAACCACTACCAGGGTAAGGGCAGATGAGCAGAGGCAGAGAAGCTTGCACATAGTAGTGCAGTTCTCTCTTGGAAAGGGCAGACTTGCACTGAAGGACTGAAGATGGTGATAACACTGAGAAATTACCTTTACATGCTTGAGACAGGTGGCATCACCCTTTCTGTAGGCAAAGAGATACTTCCTGGGTTCATGCATCCGTGCTTACCATTGGCTTAGTGTTGACAGGGACACCAGTGGAAAAGATAAGAAGCAAGGACTACACAAGAGATGCTAACACTAGCACATGTTGCCGCTACTGTTCACTGAGGGCCTGATACTTGGAAGATGAGAAGCAACCCCCCGCCCTTGGGAAATTGAATAGGAATGGAGATAACCTGAAGGTGCTGAGTTTTTATAAAAGACAATAGCACTGCAATTTCTATTGGTAGGAGAACAAAGGCAAAATAGTTTCAGGGCAATCTGTGCAAGTTGTGTGAAGGGGCAATCAGGCTCCGTTTTGCATGGTCAGCTGTATTTACTACTGGCAAGTCAATAAGCTCAGCTCATTTGTGAGCATGAACCCATGCTCACAAACACCTTGACCAGGGAGAAAAAAGCCAGTACTGAAACTCACTTTCTTCGCTGAATTTTTTGGGAACCCTCCTTCTGGAGAAGACAGCTTTTCCTTTCTCATCTCCTAAAATTAATCTAGTAAATTCCATTAGCTTAGTCCTGCTCTACTCAAGCAAACAAAGAACAACTTTGGTTTGGTCTGAATTAGTATTAAAAAAAAACACTCAGTGATCACTTTAGAGTAAATATTTATTGAATCAGAAGGCACCCTTTGCAGTCAGTGAGAATTGTGACTGATAGGAACCATTCCATCCCATAGACTTTTATAAAGTATTTGAAATCCATGCTCTTTATCACCAGTTCTAAGATTGTAAAGCTTGTTGGAAAAATTTTAAAATGCAGCATTTGTTCAGCTGTGAGAAAGAAGCAAGTCTCTAATTTTCCTTTGTGGACATAAAAGTTCCTGAATTTAAAAGAATATTTAAAAAATATTAAATATAGGAATTGCATCCTTATTAAGTCAAACAATAACTTCTACTTTTCAAAAGACTGTCATGATATCTAAGATACCATGATACCTGTGATTTACTTTGCAGTTCCATACATGTGACATATACTTTATTTTTCCCAAAGGAGTCCAAGGATATGAGACATCTTCCTTCGGTAAATTGCAATGGAATTTAGACAAATCTGGTAATTTCAGCCTTAAAACAAAGACATGTAATAGGATGAAGCTTGTAAACAGAAGAGTTGTTATGACTAAGACTCAAAACTATAGCTATTTGCACAATAATCTTAATAGATTTTTTTGCAATCCTCAATAGAATTTGGAGCAAAGATTAGATGAATGGGCTCAGAGGTAGAATGGGGAAATGTACAAGTTGTAAGAGATGTAGTCTTGGTTGCCCCACCTCACCCATCACAGCTGTTTATACTGCCTGGTGGGGGAAGGGGATAGCAATTGATCCTATCCAGTCGGCCCTGTGGGCAGAGTACAGAGTACACTTGGCAGGGTGGATGGGATGGGGTTGCAGGCAGGCAGAGAGTGGTGTCTGGGAGTGGGGCAGGTGGATGGGGACAGGATCAGGATTGTGGAGTGGTGACAGTGTGGGGCTGGGACCAAGCCATGATCCACTCTGCACATCCCTGCAATGTGTGTTATTCTGGATCTTAGGAAGAAGCAGGATGACTCTTTGTCTTCATTAAGCTTTTATTGTAACAACTAACCCCTGACACAAAATGGTTGCCTGACTTAGGGTTACCATATATATCAAGGTTTTCCTGGACATGTCCTCTTTTTTGCCCCCCTGTCCTCTCGTTTGGGCAGGTTTTTAAAATCCAAGCAAATGTCCAGGTTTTTGGTTTTCCTGGACACTTCCAGCTTGGCTGCTTGAGGCTGGGGACAGCAGGGAAAGGTGATTGGCTGTTGGGAAATCATGTGCTCTGCATGCTGGCCCCAGCAAGCTGCTTGCAGGTAAGAGAGACAGAGAGACACAGAGGGGTGTGCATGTGTGAACAGGGCTGGGGAGGCAGGGGGCTGAGGGTTGGAAGTGAGGGACACTGGCGGGGGGATGGGCAGGAGCTGTGTGTCTGGAGAGAGGGGCACAAGCAGGACTAGGGGGCAGGGGGCTGTGGATTGGGAGAGAGGGGCTATGACTGGGGTCCAGGAGGCTGTAGGTTCAGAGTGAGGGGTGCCAGTAGGACGGGGGGCCAGGGTATCGTGTGTCAGGAGTGAGAGGCAGCAGCAGAGTTGGTGGGGCTGTGGCTTAGGAGTGAGGGGCAGAGGCAGGGCACAGGCATATCACTGCCCCCTTCATATACCCCTTCCTCCTCTCCCCCTTCTTCCCCACAGTTGTCCTCTTTTTTGATACTGGAAATATGGTAACCCTACCACTAACCCCTTCCTGTGGATGACATCATTCTTTAGTAAGGGGTTTAACCCTTGCTACTACATCCCCGTCTCTCAAAGGAAAACTTGATACACAGTTACAAAAGGAGCCTAAACAAAGCAGAAGCAATGGTAAATCTATTAGTTTAGACCCAACTATTCACAGCTCTAATCTCTTTAGTGGAACTGAGGTGCAGCCAGACCTAGTGTGCTAACAGGTGGAATTTGGTGGGGATAGTCTTGATTCCAGTGATCAAGATCACTAGGTGTCTCCATCCAGTATGAACGAGAGGTATCTGCCCTAGTCTGGACCCCTGGATCTGGGATCCAAACTTCCTGCTGGGGAGAAGGAGCAGGTACATGTGAAGGGACACTTGGAGGGGCTGGGTGTATTTAAGTCAGCAAGTCTGGATGATCTTCATCTCAGGGTGCTGAAGGAATTGGCCAGTGTCATAGTAGAACCACTGGCACAGTTGTTTGAGCACTCTTGGTGCTCAGGTCATGTCCCAGATGACTGGAAAAGGGCCAATGTGGTTCCTATTTTCAAGAAGGGGAGGAAGGAGGATCCCGGTAACTATAAGCCAGTTATCCTCACCTCTATCCTTGGGAAAACCTGTGAAAAACGATTAAGGATCGTATTTGTGGGAGTCCAGCAGGAAAAATAATGCTGAAGGGCAACCAGCACGGGTTCATAGCAGGTAGATCCTGCCAGACTAACCTTGTTTCTTTTTATGACCAGGTCACAAAATGCTTACGATGCAGGGGACAAGGTAGATGTCATATACCTGGATTTTAAGAAGGCCTTTGATATGGTATCTCATCCTATTCTCATAAATAAACTGAGAGGCTGTGACATAGATGATTACACAGTCAGGTGGGTGGCAAGTTGGCTAATGAGACACACCCAGACAGTGGTGGTGGATGGCTTGGCATTGACTTGGAAAGATGTGGGCAGTGGAGTTCCCCAAGGTTCAGTCCTTGGACCAGTGCTGTTCAATGTCTTCATCAGTGACTTGGATGGGGGAGTGGAGAGCACTCTGTCCAAATTTGCAGATGACACCAAATTATGGGGTAAAGTAAACCCGCCTGTGGTCAGGGCACAAATCCAGGTGGATCTGGATAGGTTGGAGAAGCAGGAAGAACAGAATAGGATGCAATTCAACAAGGACAAATGCAAAGTGCTGCACCTAGGGAGAAGGACTCACCAACACACTTACAAGCTGGGGGATGACCCTCTCAGCAATATTGTAGCTAAAAGGATCTCAGAGTCATAGTTGACTCCAAGATGAACATGAGTCGTCAATGTGATGAAGTGATCAGTAAAGCTAACCGCACTTTACCATGCATTAGCAGGTGCATCACAAACAGGTCCAGGAAGGTGATACTTACCCTCTAGGCAGCACTGGTGTGGCAACAGCTGGAGTACTGTGACCAGTTTTGGGCCCCATACTTCAAGGGGAATGTGGATAACCTTGAGAGGGTCCAGAGGAGGGCCACTTGTATGGTTAGGGGCCTGCAGGTAATACCCTACGAGGAGAGACAGAGGGACTCAGATCTCTTCAGCCTTTGCAAGAGGAGGCTGAGAGAAGATCTTGTGGCAGCCTACAAATTCATCAGGGAGGGAGAGCCAGGGATGAGATGCTCTGTTTAACAGGACACCCCTTGGAGCAACTAGAAATAATGGCCACAAACTGACAGAGAGCAGATGCAGGTTAGACATCAGGAAAACCTTTACAGTAAGGGTTGCCAGAATCTGGAGTGGACTTCCAAGGGAGGTGGTGCTCTCCTCTACCTTGGTGGTGTTTAAGAGGAGACTGGACAAGTACCTGGTTGGGGACATCTGACTCCAGTGCTCTTTCCTGCCCAGGGCAGGGGGTCAGACTCGATGATCTCCTGAGGTCCCTTCTGACCCTAACAACTATGAATCTATGTCTTGAAGCATGCCTGGTCATAGTTCCAAAACTTGTTGATCCACAGAAATTCTGAGAGAAAGACAAACAGATAAAAGACCATCAGAGATTAAACTAAGTCATTGATCATACATGGGAGGGTTGTATGGAGTTGACGACTCATAAGCAGAGATCCTGGTTTTCTCTGATTTAAAAAAGTCCCCAGTTTTCAGTTTAAAAAAAAGTAACCCCAAATTCACCTTTTTCTGTGATTAAAATTAAATGCCACTATATATATATATATGTGTGTGTGTGTGTGTGTGTGTATCTATATATATGTATATATATATGTATGTATGTATTACTGGTGTTTCATTTTTATCACAGGAGAAGGTGGATTTGGGTTACTTTTTTTAAGTGAAAATTGGGAATTTTTTTTAAATCAGAGAAAACCAGGATCCCTGCACATAAGCAACTCAGCCGAACTCCAGCCATGCTCCATTGGCATTGAATGGTAGATCAAGAGTGCCTTATAAAGATCTTAATTCTTTTGAAGCAAATTCTTCACAGTCTGCACCGCATGTTCTGCTTCTTCCTTACTATGGGGGAAATGTGGACTTCTGGTGACATGCTGAAAGTCATTCTGGGCTGCAAACTGCTTAAACATAGCTCCAGAAAATTGTGAGCCATTATCAGTTCTTAAAATTGAAGGTATGCTGTGGTGTGCAAATATGCTCTTCAATGACGTTATAAAACTGTCCCTGTTGTGGTGCTCTGCAATTGTACTATCTCCAATAATGGGAATAATGATCAGTTGCAATGAAGTAAACAGAACCCTTCCAGGTGAATAAATCAGCTCCCAACCTCTACCACGGATGATCTGCTAAATCAGTTTTGAGGCATGGCTCTGCATGAACTGGTAGGTGTTCAGCGCAAACTTTACAATTGGCCATCCAGTTTAGTATGCCATCGCAGATGGAGGGCCATCAGACTGTCTGGTGAGCCCTGGCTTGACATTTCATAATGCCCTGGTGAGCATCAAGAATCTTTTCTAGGGTTTCCTGGCTTAGTGCTGAAAGTATCAGTACTCTGTTGTGGAACATGACTGAGTCTCTGATAACATGGAGACTGAGTCTCTCTTGTTGGTACTTTGCTAGTTCATGGTCCTTGAATCTTACTTGAGGCCATCCTTCCAAGCAGTATTTCTTTATATTTTAGCAAGAGGAATCAGCCTCTTGAGCTTCCTGCATTCTCATTTGTAGTGAAGCAGCTATGGGTTATCCACAATAACATCTGAACAGCAGTGTCTTGCTCCTGATGGAGTTCTTCTGGAGACAGTGGAGTCTGTGCCCTAGAAAGAGTAGCAGCTGTGTGTTACTCTTTTTTCTGCGATATGTACTATATTGTAGGTATTTGAGCGTTTTGAGGCAAAATCTCTGGATTCTTCTAGGAAGTTCATTGAGAGGCTTGTCTCCTAACAGAGAGACAAGTGGCTTGTGATCAGTTTGTAAAGTAAAAAGACCCACAAGGAAAGTTCTTAATCACTCATGTCAATGTAACTGCGAGAGCTTCTTTTTCTATTAGTGCATATCGAGTTTCAGGTGGAGCAAGCACTCTTGACACAAAAGCAATAGGGGCCCATTGGCCCACTTCCTGACATTGTTGTAACACCCCTCCAATCCCATATGATAAAGTGCAATATGAGTTTCTCACGTTGGATCATATTGGGCCAGTATCAGGGATAAACAGTATAGATTTGATCTTGTTGAAGGCCAACTGCTGTAGCAGTCCCCAGAACCATATGTTTTTGTCACTTATGAGGTCATTTAAAGGCTTTTTTATTGTTGCCAAGTTTGGCACAAAACAGCTCAAGGATGTGGCCATGCCTGAAAATCTGCGTAATTTGGGAACATTTTTGGGTTCTGGAAACCCCTTGATGGCTGCAACTTTTGATGGATCTGGTTGGATTCTGTGTGGTGTAATTCAAAGTTCTACAAACTTTGGCAGGGTTCTATAGAGCAGGGCTGGCTCTTCCTCTGCTTGCTGGAGCTGCACAGCCCTGCTCCATGCAACCCCTACTGGCCAAGACCCCATGCTCCTGAGCAGGAACTGCTGCTTGGTTCGGAGGAAAGCGGCATCCCCACTTCACCACTGCCTCTGTGCTGCCCAGTGCGGCAGCAGTGGCCATGCAGAGCAGCTGTGCTGGGCAGCTCACAAGTGGTAGTGAAGGAGCTGCACCACAGCCTAGCATGGCGTGGGCTCCAGGTGGACGCAGCTAAAACTGTCCAGTGGTGGCAAGGGGGAGGGGCTGCTTCCCTCCATGCTGAGCAGCAGTTTCTGCCCAGTCACTGCTGCCACTACCACTGCTGCTCAGGTGAGCAGGACCCAGGCTCAGCAGCAGCATGGGACAAACTGATGCTCAGCGCAGGAGAAAAGCGTCCCCTACCCCTCCCACTGCTGGTGCTCCCTGGTTCAGCTACTCGAAGCCCACACGGGGCTGCCTGTGCCTGCTCTGCACTGCCACCAGTGCCCCACGGGGCAGCCCAGAAGTGGTGGTTGACCTGGCAGAGACACAAGACAGCCCCGCATGGGCTCCGTGTGACTGTGCCAGCAAGTGCTGGCCAGGGGGCAGGGAGAGGGGATGTTTTTCTCCTGCATTGAGTAGCAGTTTGTTCCATACTGCTGCTGCTGCTCAGCCCAGACGGGTGAGTGTGGGGTCAGGGCTGTGTGCGCTCGTCCCCACCTGTACTGCAGGGCTGGGGTGGGGCAGACTGGGAGCGAATGGGCACACAGGAGGTGGCAACAGCTGGATGGGAACACAGGGCCCATGCCAGTGTCCCAGGGCCTGTGTCAGTGAGGCCCACAGCGAGGCAGCAGGAGCATGGGGTCCCAGCCAGCAGGGGCTCTATGGAGCTGGGCCAGCTCCCCTCTTTCCCTGCTGGTGCACCTCAGCCTGGCTCCACAGCACCCTGACAGCCTGTGCCCTGCACTCCTGCCACCCTGCTCTGGGCCCCCCTGGCGCTGGTCCTGGGACACCAGTGTAAGCCCTGCACTCCTACACACTCGCTTGCTTCCACTCCCCCCACCCCTGCTGCTGTTTTCCTCACTTTCCTGCCTGCCTGCCAGCTGCTCTGCACCACGCAGCAGGAGTCGGCCAAGCCCTGAGGGCTGGAGTGATCACCCTCAAGCTTCCCCTGCCTTCCCACCCCCACCCATTCTTACGTGAATTTCCCACTCCCTTGCAGGGAGGCCCAAAGAGCCCCATGATCCCAAGCCAGAAGACCCTCCTAGACCCTTGCTGTTTGGAGTCCTGCTGTGGTTTCCCCTGGGTCCTACTTCCCCTGGCTCCAGTCATTTTTGACAGGCAGCCTGAGGCAGATTCTCTAAATTTTTTAGGGGCCCCACAGGCCAGATAAAATGGCCTGGTGGGCTGAATCTGGTCTATGGGCCATATTTTGCCTACCCCTGGTCTAGAAATCCTGCCCGAACATCCAATTTTGTGAAAACTTTGGCTCCTGCACATGGATGACTGGTGCCTCCTGAGTGGGGGGGGGAAGGGGGGCATATGCCTCCCCCCCAGTGGCCAGTCAGTGATGGGGGGGTTTCCCAGCAGCTGATCTTGCTGATGGGGGGCACCTCAGCGGTGCTTCTCCTGGAGCCCCACTCCCCAGACAGTGCTCGGGGGGGTCACCAGTGCTCCCGCCTGCCCCCACTGCTCATCACCCAAGCGGGGAGTGCTGGCTGTCAAGAGGTATACCAGCACTCTCAGGGGGTGCACATGCACCCCTGTGCACCCCTTATATATTGCCACTGCTTCTGCAAGTTGAGTCAAGGTGTGTTTCATGGAAGGAAGAATGTGTCTTTTTCTGTGCATGCACTTGTTTAGGTGTGTGAGGTCAACACATAGCCTAATCTTACCAGTGGATTTTGTTACAACCACAATCCTAAAACACCAAGGATTAGGTTCTTCAATTTTTGTAATTACTTCCATTTCCTCCATGCATGTTAGCTGTTCTTTAACTTTGTCTATTAGTGGCAAAGGTACCCATTTTGGAGTAGGTAATGCATGTGGAATGGCATCAGCTTTTAGGCGCATCTGATATTCACCTGACATTTTTCCCAGACTAGAGAAGAATGATGGGTATTTGGGTTTGTTGTGCTCCAAGGATTTCTGGTCTGCTATTTCTTTTAGTCGATGGATAAGTTGCATTGCCTGTATAGCCAGTAAGCCAAGTACAGGCACAGCAAGATTACCAACCACATAGACTTCCTGGTCTATACATCTGCAGTTCAGAGTCATCTTGCATTAAAGGATCCCAGTACTTTAAGGGTAGTGTTGCCTGGTCCCTGTAGCTGTTTAGCAGGAGTAAGGAGAATCCCATTCCTATGTGGGCTGCAGTAAGTCAGGGATAGCTGAGACTGCTGCTCCTGTATCTATTTTAAATGGCATTGCCTGTCTATTGAGCTCAATTTCTGACATTCAGACTCCTGGATCTGGTGAAGACTAACTTTTTGCCCAGCCCTGGACTGAAAAACGTTTTCCTTTGCAGAAGTCAGTATTTTGAAAGTCTAAGGGAGTTACTTACTGGCCATAAAGCATTGGCTTGGAGTAGTTTTAGGCAGTAGGAAGGAACCCAATTCATTTTACAGAACAGCTAGCTGGTTAAAGTATACACTGGCTGATAAATTTAAGGTTATCAGAAAAAGCAGAACTTGGGGGCATATGGGGCATAAATAAGATTTAATAATGAATAATACTTAAGACATACAATTTTAATTATCGATTGTTGCACAGACTAGGAAGGAAGAGGCAGGAGATCTAGTGGTGAGGAAATAAAATCCTATGTAACCATTTCTAGTTATGGATTAAATACAAAAAGTGGAATTAGAGCATCCATCTGTCCTTTCCAGGGCATCCAGCTGTATTTATTTGACATATACGCTGTTTTTCCCAAAGGCTCAGAAAACAGAAGAACTTAACCAGGTAAGTGATGGGGGCCGGGGCATTGTAGAGGCTAGGGGGTCAGTGGGCACAACCGTTGGAGGTCTCAATTGCCTCTACACGAATGCGAGAAGT
>JAGPOW010003447.1:897440-915287 GCA_030014935.1 Caiman crocodilus | reverse complement strand
AGGTGAAGTGGTACAGGCTCCTAGCCTGGGGATTTTTAAGAGGAAGTTAGATGAGCACCTTGCCGGGGTCATCTGACCCCGGTGTTCTTTCCTGCCAAGACAGGGGGTCGGACTAGATGATCTGCCCAGGTCCCTTCCGACTCTAGACACTATGAAACTATGAACTTAAAAACAGAAATTTGAGACGACCAGAACAGTTTAGAAGGGAACTAGCATATCAAGATACAACAGGGTCCCTCAAACAATATCCCAGGCTAGCTGTGTTTGGTAAATACCTGGCCAAACAGTGCTTCTGAAAGACATCCAGGCTCAGGCTGTAGCAGGGTTCAAGGGGTTAGAAGTTTCAGAGGCGAGGAGCAACTACAGAGAACCACCTTTCATGGTTTCAGACTTGTTTTGCTGATGGTACTGGGAGGAAGTTGCTCTTGGCTTACCTTAGTGACGGGGCATAAGAGGGAAAGTGGTCTTTTGGACATATAGGGTCTAGACCATTTAGTGCTTTATAGGTCAAACTAGCACTTCGAATTGTACCCATCTAGGTTTTTTTGTTCTGTTTTTTTGGGGTGGGGAGCAGGAGCACAGAGTAAGACTGGCTGTTTCTTCTGGAACATTCAAGGGATTAAATAAGAGGCTGGGGAGAAGCAGCAGAGGGAGGAAAAGAGACTGGCTTTTTGTTTTGCAATATTCAAGAGATTAGATGCAGGCTAGAGTTGGCAGGGACAAACTGTTCTATACATGAAGGACCCATGTATGAAATCCTCTTTCCTGTGTTTTTCATTTAACATTTTTAATAGAAATTTCCAACTAAGGCTTTCATTGCACACACAGTACTGTCACCAATGCACTTTTAAAAGGTGAAACATCACTAGAGTTCAAGGAAAAGAAAATCAGCTGCAAAGACATTTAACAAAAGGCTCCTGCCCTAGAGGATATCTAGGAAGGTTAAGAGCATCCATGACAGGAAAAAAAACTCAGAAGATAGTAACAGGAGACAGGTGTGAGATTCATGAGGTTTATTAAAGTTGCTTAGAATATTTTACATTCTGTCTGAGACTAGATCATTTCCCTCCAGCCTTGGAAGGAATGCTATAAGAACATGTATTTAACATGAAAGGAACATGACACGGGGACCAAGTATTTGCCAATGGCACAAGGCTCCACAGCTCTGCCAAGTAACAGTAATGATCAGAGACAGGAGGTTGGCATTCTCCAGTCTCAGGGAATGTCAGCTCCAGCTCACCCCCAGACTTGCTCAGGGGCAGAACATGCTTTAAAGATGGACAACACAGAATTTCTGCTCCCTGGGGACAAGGAGTTCCACAACAAAATAAATATGGCTTCAAAGCAACCTTCCAACCCCCAAACCCGCTGACATGTGTCATGAGCAAAGCAGCCAAGAACCTTGGCATTTACTGGAAGAAATCTTTGCAGATCTGTCCATCAACCAAAATCCAGCAGACCAGCAGATGTGGGTGGTTGAAAAGACTTCAGGGCTGGCATGTTCGCTTCTTGATTTCTTCAACAAGATTTTCCCTACAAATATCAACCTGGGGAAAAAAAAAAAAAAAGAGAGAATAAATGCTAAAGCATTCCCTCCTGGAACCTTCTTTTTCCACCCCATCCAGTAAGACACCAAATTATACTTGCTCCCCTTGTTGCAAAGACATAGCAACAATCCACCCTCTCACAAGTACCTGGAAGCTAAGCTGGTGATTTTTGAAGCTGTTTGTAACAAACTGCATCAAGTCACCTCCTGAAGGGCTCTGGATCAAGCTTTATCAGAAAGCAAATCTGGTTCAGTACCCATCTTACACACACATCTCTGCAGAATGACAGGCACAGGAGCTCTCCATATGAACCCTGAGCTAGAGAGGTTGTTACCTTTTCCTTGGGATTCCTAAAGCCCTTTTTTCTAGACTGCTACACAAAGAATGCTCTTACTCCTGTATCAATAAAAAAAACCCTTCTCAAGCTTTCAATGAGCTTTTTAGGAACCAGTTCAAACGTATCCTCCTGTCACACAGAGAAGGGTCTTTTAAAAGGATCCAGGCTAAATATCACCTATAACAGGTCATTTTACTCCCAGCTGATCATAATTACCATGGGTTGGTAAATTATCAGATTCAGGGGGAAGGAGTGAGATTTCTCTAGAAGACTGGGAAATCATTTCCCATGACCAGGCCTCAAGGGTTTTGGCCCTTCATGCCAAACCAGAAGAGGAAATACAGGAGGAAAAGCCTGGCAAGTTGCAGAACAACCCCACCACCAAGCTATGGTGCTACTTAATGACTGTGAAACTCAAGCTGAGCTGGACCTACTCACAAAAATATTGATGACATTTGCATAATGTAAGATGATGCAAGTTTGTGGCTGGACCTTCTGAAAAGAAATGAGGCATCACTTCCAGGTTATTTTATTATATTTATGATGATTTTAAGCAGGCTCCTATTTGTCTGGTATGGCACTGTGGAAAACATCTACCCTTGATTAATTAGTATAGTTAATATTTCTTCTGCAATTAACTTATATGTAGGAAGAGACATTCTCTGTATGGGCCTTGATAGGTGTCTCCTCCTGATTTACTCTCGTTTTACCTCAGTGGTTTCTCCTTGATCTTCCAAGGAGGACTCCTCAAAAACCTTGCGTTTTTCCTGCTTACTAATCAATTTCCTGATATGTTCCAACTTCGTAGAAATGGATAATCTTTTGTTACTGAAGGTTAATTTAATCAAAATTGGGACTCTGATAATCAAACTGTTCATTATTGGTTAACAGAATTTTCCTGTTAATTACTGCGTGGGACTCTTGATTTACACAACTACGAGAATACTTTGAAGTTGCTGAGCTAAAGGGTAAAAAAGAGGAATGAAGTAGCTAACAGGGCATGCTTCAAGGATGAGAATCATTCTGACATAAAAACTGATACCATGCCCAGCTGATCTTCTAGGTCAGTGGTTCCCAATCTGGTAAGCGTACCACCAGTGGCATGCAGACAACCTGTCAGTGGTAAGCATTAACAGATGTATAATTACTTTACATGACAAAAATTTGCTGGTGGTACTTAAGGTTTTAAATTGGTGGTGTTCAATCTATCAGAGTATGAGAACCGCTGTTCCAGGTGAAAGGATCCATGCCTTAGAGAAGCTGAAAAGATTGAGACCACCTCTTTGCCTGTATTGGTGAGAAACTATCACTTTACAGCAAAATAGTGGACTTTGCTTTAGGTTCATTTAACAGTGAATACTTGTAGTAAATCAAGTCTTTCTGTAACTCAAACAAGTTGCATCAATCCTTTATATACTAGTCCTGAATCCCATTTCATGACTTAATGCTTTGGAACCCAAGGATAAAAGAGTAGGAGACTACCTGCACTAAAGACTCTGTAAAGCTCCCTGGCTCAGAGGGAACTAGATGGAAACTCAGAAACTGAAGCTGCAGAACTAGACATTAGAAACCTGAACAGGTAAGCTTTTGCCATAAAGAGTCAAAGCCAATGGGACGGATAAAAAGAACCCAAAATAAGTGTCAGTACTCAGTAGTTAAAAATGCTTCGGCAGAGCAGAATTTCTCGGCGTGACGGAATTCCTTGATACGGTGAGAAAACCCTGGTGCAGTGAACAGTTCCCGCCAAGCTTAGCAATTGCATTGTTTGAATGAGCACCACCCATTGGCTTATTGTAAATTATTTCTACCTGGAGACTAGCAATTGGCTCGCTAGCCGTATAAAAGCTAGAGCAAAGTTCTCTGCCCAAGTTGGAAAACTCTGTGCGCATCTCGGAGTAAACTTGGCAGACTGATCACCCACCAATGACTCCCCATCACCGACCGTCCTGACATACCCCATGCCCTGCATGCTCAAAAATATCAGTGTGTTGTTCAAAGCTCTACCTGGTGCAACTGTAACGGAAATGCCTAACTGTGTACATCGACAGTGTAAGTAAAGCTCAATTTAACCAATACGTGTCTGTGCCCAATTCTGCTCCATCGGTCAAAGTACCCACCTGCTGCCGAGGCTTGTGGCCACAGCCCTGCCAACTATACTTGGTCCCCACAATAAGGTGGAATGTTAGCTGAGTATTTTAGCCTGTGAATTCATTTTTAAAAGATTTGGAAGGATATTGAGGTAACACCACAGCACGTCACAAGGGGGCACTACAGAACCCAACAAGACCACACTACAGATTTCCTCCAATCTAGGCAAGTGTTGCCACTTAATTCAACAACCTCACCTCCACTCTGGTCCTCAATAGCACCTACCCTACTTCTCTCCCCTTGCTCAGTCTGCCCACTGTTTGGGGAAGAACTTTTACCTTCCTGTATCTCACTAATTCAGATGAAAGGGCCTAGCTTCTTCGATTTCTCCTACGTCAAATAACTCTAAGACTTTCTGTGATGGAGTGTGTGTGAATGTGTTATTAGAATACAGCAAAATTCAGCACTAGTACTCAATGAATATATACACATAGGTGGAGAGGCAGGCAAAAGTCAGGTCTCTCCTCCATCCTTTCCCATGTATGGTTCATTTAATCTCTGACAAGGCAAACCTGGCTGATTTCCAGTCCAACCCATCCCTAATAGGGAAAGTAATTCTCACCTCCTCCCTGGTAGCTACATCTCTCAGCTTGACGACTCCATCCTTGAGCTCCTGCTCACCTATGATGGCAACAAGAGGGATCCCAGTGTCCTCGCAATACTGCAGCTGGTTCAGCAGTTTGGGGTTCTTCTTGTATAGCATTTCTGCCTGGAGGGGCCCAGAGCAGAGAAGCAGGTTTGTTACATGCTGATTTCTCCAAGCATTCAGGGTTGAGATTCCTATTAATTGGGCTTTCCCTCTGCTTTGCCTTTGAGGAAGCAGGACCAGAACTATCAGTTACCAGGAAGTAAATGTGGCTTCTCTTTCTGAAAATCAGTAAGAGAACTTCCAGAGCTGGAACATTACCTTTCACATTAGAAAACATTTAGTCCCATCTGCAATATAAGGACAGCAGAGCTGGAAGACCTTGCCTCTGCCCATTCCTGTGCTGGGGCTGAACAGTGAGGAGCTGCGTTGGTTCTATGCAGCTGGAAGATATAGCCACATTGCTGCCATTTCTCTCTGTCCCCTCAGTGAAGGATGAATCAGGGCTGGGCAGCTTCCAGCTATGCCCACACCGTGGGGTTGGGAAGGAACAGAGAGAAGCAGCAGTAGTACAGGCAAAGCTTCTAGCTGCCTAGCCCTGGTGCAGCTCCCCCTTCCTGCTGGAAGCTAGACTCATGACCCAGCCAAAGCATGGGGAGGGGAGGGGAGAGCGGCTGGGAAAAGTTGCACTGAGGCAGCACAGTTCCCAGTTGCCTGGCCTCAACATAGGCACAGACAGCTGCCCCCCTGCCTTGCAACTGACACACTGCCAAAGCCTCTGGGCCCATGCTGGACTGGATCCAGGTTGTTCCTGCCTGTGGCTTGAAAAGGTTGCTGGCTCCTGAGGTAGGCAGTACAGTTCAAGCTCTCTTTATGCTTTACTGAGGCCCCAGAAAGCCTACCCCAACCAGTGCCGAGGGTGGGCCTGGCAGCTAAATCTAGAAAGAAGGCACAATTTTCTCTTGCTGGACAAAATGATGGAGGGAGCTGGCCAGCAGGTCTTAGGTCTGAAGAGGAGGCTACAGCTGGAAAATGATGTGGAGCAAGAGATTTAATAAAGGATTTCCTGTACACTCTTGCCCAAGGACACAAGAAAATACCTTTTGGAGCCCCCAGGAGGTAAAATGATGTGGGTGTGTTTATTAAGCAGATGCCAAGTCCCCTTTCTCAGTGACTGGCAGAGGATGAGGAGGAGTGTGTGAATGTAGACATGGAACCTCTGGATAAAACTGAACAGGTAGTAAAATCACAATCAAGAGCTCAGAGCTTGTTGCTCAGGTGCAGCATCTCTCCTGAAAGTTCTCCTTGCTCACAGTCCTCCATGCCCAGCACCAGAAAAAGAAGAAATAGATCCAACTGGTCTCTCTTTCCTTGCTCAGACACTTCCCAGTCATACCTTGATCCCAGAATCCCACAGCTCAGAGATGAGCTTCAATCTCTCTTCAAGAAGTTTCTTTTGAGCAGATGCCACAAGCACTTGTGTGTCTGTTGTCCGGATCTTCTCCTCGGAAGCCTGGGAGCACAGACAGGATGTTAAGAGATCTGTTCAGGACCTACAGAATTATCCCAACAACTAGTGAGCAGAGACTTCACCCACCTCTAGTCCTTTGAGTAAAGAAATACAATCAAATATGTTGGGTCGGTATGTCACCAAGTAGACATCCAGGTGTGATTGTATTCCAGCCTGCTTAAGCCCCTGAAAAAAGCTGCTTAAGCCTAAGACAAAGGTACTTGACAAAAGTAAATGTTTTCAACACTTTTTCAGGGATGCAAGCAGCATGGAATAAGGTTGCACTTACCACTGTAGTTGCCTAACAGATAGAACAGGATCTGGCTTTTGCCTATATTCACTAGTTAATTTCCTGCTCAGACAAGCAAGATGTGCTCAGTTCTGTTGCATATGAAACCCACTGCTGATTCAATATAGATAGAGTCTTAGAGCCCTTTGTAAACATCAAATAATAGGCAGGGGGAGAACTTGCTCATATTGTAGAAGGACAAGTGAAGAGCAGCAGTGAAGGAAAATTGCTTGAAAACCCCTGCAAAGTAGAACCAAACCCCATCCTTTGAGGGCTATTTTATCTTCCCTTCCTGCGAATGTTGGATTTTGTTGAAAATGCAGTTTCTACCTTTTCCTACTGCAACACCATCATATTGGAACCACCACTAACCACCAACTCCACCCATCAGCTGAGCAGGCCTTAAATGGGCATTAAGTAGGTGTTTGCAGACTCTAGCTTCTACCTCCTGACAAAGACTTGGCAGAAGAGGACACAGAAAGCTGAGGCACCCACAGGGAAGGAAAATAAAGGAGGTCAGCAACAGCAGTTATGTTGTGGCGGGGGGGGAGAAGCAATGAAACTGTCAGAATTGCTGAAGAACTATCGTGTTAAATCAACGATTCTTCACCTGGAGCTCAAGTAGTCCCCTTTTCCAGACTTGAGTGTGCTAAACAATGTGCACATGCAGTTTCTCCAGTGACTGCAGGTTCTGTACAGGCAACCCCTGATTAACGCTGTTTCGCTTAGTGCTATTTTGCTATAACGTTCATTTGAAATTGATACCCTGTTTCATTTAGTGCTCAGCAAGTTTTGTTATAACACTTGCGGTCGCCATCTTGGGTCATTAAAAACAACTGTGCTCACCATCTTGCGTTTTCAAATACTTTCAGTTTCACTTAACACTTATTTTTTCAGGAACCAGTTAACAGCGCTAAGCAGGGGCTGCCTGTAATACTTTGACTAGTTCATTGGGGCAGGACTTATGCATTCCACCTTGCTATGTGTGAAGGCAGCAGGTGCCATTACAGTGCATGGAACACAGATACTGCCATAATGCAAACCAAACTAGACAGGGGGCTGGACCCAATGATCTCATGAGGTCCCTTCCAGCCCTAAACTTCTGTGACTCTGTGTGAAACATCAAAGCTCAGTCTTCTCAAGCTGAAGCTAAGAAAACTCCTTTACAAAGTCGTGCCTCCCCTTCCTGGAAGATGGAGCTGGTATTTCTCATCTTTCTAGGGTAAAACCAGCATAAAACCCTTTCCTAGGAAATTCTTTCAGGCCCCTGCTGGTCACCTTTAACCCTTGATAGCTTCCATTTCAACTGGCTAGCCATTCCTTTGTAGCCAGTACAAACGCAGGTGGGAACCTGATTCTTTACAAGAATCTGTCATCCCTAAACCCTTGGAACAGAACATATCAAATGCCTGGCTACCTTGACTCTACAGCCCCAAGGAGACAAGAATGAGTTCATAGATTTTTTATCTCTTGGCGGGGAATTTTCCTCATGTGAGGACTCTTCTTCAATAGAAGATCCACCAAGCAAAACTGTTCAGTCCCTGTGGCAGGGCACTTGGTGTGCCTGCCACTTTAAGGCCTTGGAGCTGGCAGCCTCCAGGTGCCTGATGAGGGCAGCCATTTTGGGGCTTATATAAACACAGGCAGTTTGGCTGCTGGAAGACAGGCAGCAACATCGCCTGGCCTGAGAGCTGCTAGCAGAACACCGGAGGTATGGGGGAGCTGTAAGGGGATGGAATGAGACTCCTGGTCCTGGGCATGACCTAAAAACTACACCCTGCCAGGAATGGGTGGCCTGGTGGGGCTCTCAGTGGTGCAGGAGCCCCCAAGAAATGCCAGGTCAGTTACCACCCCGGTGGAAGGCCAGTCGGGGCGCCTTAACCCCTTGCCCCCACCGCCAGGTGGGTTACCCCGTGTGTTTGGAGGGCCCAGGAGGGGGACCTGAGACTGTGTGAGGGGCTAGAGACCTGCCCGACCATGAAAGTACCCTTGACTGGCCCAGGCTGGGGCCAGGACCCAGGAAGGGGTCAAAAGGGCCAGAGGGCCCACCGTGAGGGACGCCCAGAGCTGGAGGCCTGGGGTCCCGACTGGCCAGGAGGTGGGCCAGGGCAAGTTGCCACAGGTCTAGGAGGGACCACACCCAAGGGGAAGATGGGTTTCAGGGGGGCAAGGTAGCCCAGATGACGGTGGAGAGGCCGCCAGATTGTGTGGACTATAGACCGGTCCTAAGGGGATGATTCTAAGGCCCAGTGAGGGGTTCAGCGATGTGAACGATCAAGATGCCATCTGTGAGGCTTGGGCTGCGGTATGGGGATGGAAGGAGCTGCTGATAGCGCCCCCTGGCATTGGGGCACAAATGGGCAGCCTCCCGCTTATGGAAGATCAATTAGGAACCAATTAAGACCAAGTTGTGGCAGGCAAGAATAGGCAGGCGGTTGGCCCAAGGACAGGTGGGCAGACCATGGAGAGCAGCCCCAAGGAGGCCCCCTGTCAAGCAAATGTGACATCTGCAAATAGACCACAAAAGCCAATTCTGATGCAACTCTTTCCCATCAGTGGAATCCATCCTGCTTTATATCTATATGGGCAACCAAAGGTGTCCATAGACAAGTATGTTTAATTTTTGATGCTCTAATTGCTGTGGTCCAAAAATCTAGAAGTAGTATCTGATTTTGAGCGCCTCATTTTTTTTTTTTTTTTAGGTACTCAAAGACCCACTGGATGCAATAAATCAGAGGCATGAGTACTTGGAACTCCTAAATAAATTTGGAGTGAAATGAGACTCGAGGAGTCTCAGAGGCCAGACTTCAAAGTTGGCAGGCTCCTCTGGAAATGTGACTGTTAAATAGAGCCAGTGCCACAATCCATTTCCTAGGGAGGGATTTAGTCAGCCAGTCCTACACTATTTGCAACATTCCTGGAGCTGACAAATTGCTTGAGGTTAAATGCCTTATGAAAAGTGTAAGTGGGGAGACCAAATGCAATACAGTCCCTAGCTGTACAAATGAGTCAGATGCATGCACAAACCACTGTTGTGCTGAATTAATATTCACATGCCTATAGCTGTGTGATCAGGGAGAGCCACTGCACCTTGTTTCAGGGGAGTAACTAAGCAAGTAACTAGCACACTAGATGAGTTGAAAATCCCTAGCTCTGTACTAGCACAGAGAAGGGGAAAATAGTCTCTTTTCCCTGAGAACATGGGGAAGCAAAGCAGAGCAGCACTTACCTCCATTTTCTGCTCCATGATGGAGAAGATCCGTTCGATTCCAATGCTAACGCCCACACAGGGAACCTTCTTCCCCTTGGGATCAAACATCCCCACCAGCCCATCATAGCGGCCTCCTCCAGCCACACTGCCAACAGTGGCTGGCTCCTCCACATGGTCATTCTGTTGCTGGAGCAGGACAGCCTCATAGATCACCCCTGTGTAATAATCCAGACCCCGGGCCAGGCTCAGGTCAAAGGAGATCTGTGCAACAGAAAGGGAATTGTAATTGTGCACATTAATGGAACAGTCCAAGGTCACTCAGCCAAGCCTGCAGCAGTCCTCTTTGCTCCTCGTCCCACTCACCTTATCTGCAATGCCAAATAGCATCAGGTACTCAAACAGCAACTTCATGTCTGCCAGCCCCTCCCTGGCCAGCTTGTTCTGGGAGAGTTTTGGGTCCTGGAGCAGCTGTTCAACCAGGTCCAGCCCACCTGCAGAAACAGGACTCACAACTGAAACCTACCATATAGGGAGAATGAGGTTACTAGCTAGAGCTCTTAGGGCTCATTCTATGCAGCACAGTCACCTGCTTGCTGCTCCAGCCTTGCGAATCATTGTCTCCCATCCACAGGGTATCAACCACACTCAAGTTGGCCTAGGAAGCAGCAGCAGCAGCCCAGGGTCTACAAAATGCTGGCCCTCCTTGTGTAGGGGCTGAGCAAGCTAGATCGGTTGCTGCGTGGGTGATGTGACCCAGGTGGACTCCCTATTGGCCTGGATGCTGCTTTGTCCTGGAAGGACAGGGGCAAGATTGCACAGCTCCAAAGAACTTACCATGGAGTCTAACGTATTCCCCAATGCAATCTGCAGCCTCAGTTGAGAGCCCCTTCTCTCCAACTATCTCGCTCCTCACATCCTCCCACATCACCTGTGGAGGAGATGAGAATGTCATGCACAGCTCTGAGTTTGAAGCTGCTGCCAGGCATTGCTCTCAGTGGAGTCCTCATTACCAGCTCTTCAAGGTTTCCGTCTGTTCTGCTTCAGAGGAAGAGAGCAGCAAACCAAAATCAACACATTAGTCTTTAATGCATCTTTATGCCTCTGAGTCCCAAGACCTACTTAATTCATCTCAGATGTGAAAGAATGAACATCATGGATGGAAGCAAGTAGTAGGGGCTATTCTTTCTGTACTAGGAAAAAAAGACAAGAACTCGGAGAAAGCTAAAGGAAGGCTCGAAAAGGCTGTGAGGTCTAGCGATATAGTAGTCATGGGAAACTTTAACTACCCAGACATATTATGGGAGGAGCAGTCAGCTAGATCTAATTGCTGTCGCAGGTTCTTAACCTGCATTCAGGACCTCCACCTAACACAGGAGGTAAGATATCCCAACAGGGGCAATGCCTTGCTTGACTTGGTATTGGCCACAGGGGATGACCTGGTGGGGGACCTGTGGATTCAAGGCAACTTAGGGGGCAGCAAACACCAAATGATTAAATTCACTATCCAGCAAAGGGCGGGCATTATATCCAGCAGGGCGTGGGTACCAAACTTTAAAAAAGTTGACTTGAATAGACTCAGGGGATTGGTTAGCAGGGTGCTAGGAGCTAAGACCTTGGATGTGTTGAGGGTCCAGGATGGGTGGACATTTCTCAGGGAAACCATTCTTTGGACTCAGAGTGAGTCAATCCCATGGGACAGGAAAGGGAGCAAGGGGGACCAGGAAGCCCCTTTGGCTAACCAGGGGCATCCAAGATACCTTAAGGGCAAAAAAAAAAAAAAAAAAGAGGTGTACAGGAAATGGAAGCAGGGGGTAGCTAGCAAAGAGTACACTTCTTTGGCCTACACTTGCAGGGAGTCGGTCAGGAAGGCCAAGGCAACTCTAGAATTCAGGCTAGCATCAGGGATTAAGGACAATAAGACGTCCTTCTTTAGGTACACTGGAAGCAAAAAGAGGGTGCGGGGTAGCACAGGACCCATACAGGATGGGCAGGGGGGCTTAGTGATGGATAGCAGGGACAACGCAGAACTCTTCAATGAGTTTTTTGCTTTTGTCTTCTTAAACAGAAATCTAGATGAGCCCTCAATATACATCACAGACACCAACAAAGGGAACATCAGCCAAGCAACGGTCAATCCCGACACAGTAAAACGACACTTGGAGGGACTGGACGTACTCAAGTCACTGGGACCAGAGGGACTCCACCCATGGGTAATGAAGGAATTAGTGGAGGTCATATATCCTTGCCAGTGGATCAGTTATGAGTGCTCATGGTGCTTGGGTCAGGTTCCAGAAAATTGGAAGAGGGCAAACGTCACCCCGATCTTTAAGGGAAGGAAGGAGGACCCAGGGAACTATAGACCAGTCAGCCTTACCTCTATCTCTGGGAAAATCCTAGAAAAAATTATCAATGAGCACATCTGTGGGAGCCTGCTGGCTAATGAGATGCAGAGGGGTAACCAACATGGGTTTTTAGCAGGTAGGTGCTGCCTGACTAACCTAGTTTCCTTTTATGACAAGGCCACCACCAATTGTTTAGATGCAGGAGTTGAGGTGGATGTTATCTTTCTGGACTTCAAGAAGGCCTTTGACGAGGTATTCTATACCATTCCTTATAAATAAACTGAGGGGATTACACGGTAGACTGGGTAACAAACTGGCTCAAGGGTTGCACTCAGAGGATAGTAGTGGATGGATCAGTGTCAACCTGGAAAGATGTGGGCAGTAGAGTCCCTCAGGGCTCAGTTCTGGGGCCAGTGCTGTTCAACATCTTCATCAGTGATTTGGATGAGGAAGAAGGAAGCGCCCTGCCTGAATTCACAGATGACACAAAATTATGGGGGTGCTGCTAACACCCTAGAGAGGAGGAACCAAATCCAGGCTGACTTAGACAGGCTGGGGAAGTAGGCAGAGAGCAACACGATGCATTTTAATAAGGACAAGTGCAAGGTACTGCATCTACGGAGGAAGAACTGCCATCATACCTACAGGCTGGGCTGGGGGTGACCTTCTCAGCTCCACTGAAGCAGAAAAAGATCTTGGAGTCACTGTTGACTCCAGGATGAATGTGAGTCGCCCATGTGATGAAGCAGTTGGTAGAGCCAATAGCACTATTGTGCATCTGTAGGTGCTTCACAAACAGGTCCAGGGAAGTGATTCTCCCCCTCTATGCGGCACTGGTCAGTTCACAGCTGGAATACCATGTCCAGTTCTGGATGACGCAGTTCAAGTGGGATGCGGACAACCTGGAAAGGGTCTAAAGAAGAGCCACTTGCCCGATTAGAGGCCTGCAGGGAAGGCCCTATGATGAAAGCCTAAGGAACCTTAACCTCTTCAGCCTCTTCGAAAGAAGCCTGAGAGGGGACCTTGTGGGGGTGTACAAATTCATAAATGGAGAGCAACATGAAGTAGGCAACGATCTGTTCACCAGGGCACCCCCTGGAATGACAAGAAACAATGGCCATAAGTTACTAGAGAGAAGGCTTAGGCTGGACATTAGGAGAAAGTTCTTCATAGTCAGGGTTACCAGAATCTGGAATGGGCTCCCACAGGAGGTGGTGCTCAACCCATCCTTGGAGGTCTTCAAGAGGAGACATCTGGCTGGGATCAGGGTTGGTGACTTTTCTTGCCTGCCGGAGGCAGGGGGTCAGACTAGATGGCCCACTGAGGTCCCTTCCAACTCTATGAATCTACGAAGGTGTGGAAAAGAGTAGAAGAAAAAAAATACTGTAGAAAAGGAAGAGAGAACACTTGATACTCCAATGATAATAAACAAGTCTCACAACACTAAGCAAGTTCCTGCTTTTCATGCGGATGCACCCAAGGTACCTTTAAAAACTTACCTGCTCTGGGTATTGAAAGCTGCAGCTTAAGGCACACAAGACCTGCCACGAAATCGGGGTAATGCCACTAGTGATACTCCATCTAACTCATGTAAAGCTATCTTAAGAATCTTTACCCAGGCTGCAGCTGCTGCTGTGCAGACAAGCTTAATTAACTCTTTTTACTTAATAGAAGGGAACTGAAGCACAAAGGTTATGAAGGTTTTCCAGAGAGACAGACAGAGCTTGCACCAGAGCAGGGATTAGTTGAATACCTAGACTCTCAATCCAGTGCTCAGACTTTTAAAGAAAGCAGATGTTCTATGCATCGAGCTTTGCTTTTTTGTTCTTGGTGACCCACAACCCTCTATGGATTTGTATTTGGATGTAGCAGACTGGCATTGGAATACTGTGTTCAGTTTTTCTCTCTGCAGCTGAAAAACACTGTTGATAGATTGGAGAGGTTTCAATGAAGAACCATAAGAATGACTAAAGAACTGGAAAACATGTCTTTAATAAAAGATGCCATAAGCGCAATTAATTCAGCTTATCAGAAAAAGGTTATGGGATAATTTGATCATAGCCTAATTACCTATATAGGGGACAAAACTGATATCAGGCTCTCAATTTAGTAAACAGAGTGCAAAAAAAGGTGGCTGGGAGCTGAAGATACAAGTCTCCAACTAAAAATATGATGCTTTTAATAGTGAAGGTAATTAACTACTGGAACAGCTTCACAAGGTTTGTGGTATATTTGCCATTACTGGAAATCTCTGAAATAAAGACTGAATGTTTGTCTAAATAGCCTATAGTTCAAAGAAGAATTAACTCAGAAATCCTCCAGCCTGTTTCAAAAAAGGAGATCAGTTTATACCTGAGGTTCCCAAACTCAGACAGACTGCATACAACCAATTTAAAACGATACAACCTTAAGTACCACCAGCAAATTTGTCATACACATACGTAAGAGACGACGTATTAAAACAACATCAAAACCTTTAGCAATCATAAAACGTTGTTTTATCAATTATGGTAGCCATATAAAACAATTAAAATTAAAAAATTTGACCGCAATTAGTTGTGCAATTTAAAAAGTTAGTCGCAATTAATTCTGATCTTAATTGCACAACTAAAAACTCAAAATTATACACAGAAAGACTCAAAATTGTGCAGGTACTTCACATGGTTGAGGGGTGAGAGAATTTGTGAAGGTGTGCGGGGCTGTGGGGGTGGGATTTGAAGCCTGGGGTGGCGAGGTCCCTGCATACCCTGGTTGGATGCGAGTTACTGTGGATCAGGAATGAGGGGCAGCAGCAGGGTTGAGCAGGCTGCAACTTGGGAGTGACACAGACACATGCAGACACACAGCACCCAGCAGGTAAGCCTGTGGAGGAGGAGAGGGAAGCAGTGTAGGGGGGGTTGCAGATCGAGGCTCCCATAGTGAGGGAGGGGGACAAGGGCTGGGGTGAATGCAACCCTGGGGCTGGGTCAAGTCATGGGATGGAGCCACGGAAGGTTCACCCAGGAGGGCTGGGAGGGAGACACAAGGGGCATGGATCCTTGCCATTGTGTGCACCCTGGGGGAGGCATGGGGGACAAGGGGGAGATTTGTGTATGGGATAGGGGCACGCTGCTCACTGAGTGCTGGGCTCTGCACCCTACCACCGTTGCCTCTGGAGTGGCACGCAAGGCCATGTGCCTTCTGCATGCTGGCTACACCACATCCCCTGCCCACCTTGTGGCGGAAGGCACATGGCATTATGCACGGCTCCGGAGGCAATGGCAGTGGGACGCAGAGCCCAGTGGGCAGCCTGCTGGCAGCCTGAGCCCCATACCCTCAGGAAGGCCAACACAGAAAGACAGGGCCCCTCCTGCTACCCAAGTTGTTCCCATGTTGGTGCAGGCCTTTCCAGGGGGTTGGGGGGCCTCCTGCTGCTGCATGCATCCTGAGGGAAGCATGGGGGTCATGTGCTCTGTGGATATGAGCATGGGGAAGAGGCAGGCTGCCTGCTGGACTCTGCGCCCCACTGTGTCTAGAACCATGCATGTTGCTATGTGCCTGCTGCTGCCAGGCAGGCAGGAGATGCAGCATAGTCAGTGTGCAGAAGATACATAGGAGTGGCATGCAGCGCTAAGGCAACGGCAGCAGGGCACAGAGCCCAGTGCACAGCAGCAACCTGCCCCTGCTCTATCCACAAATCCAGGGAGCACATGCCCCCCTGCGTCCCTCCCAGAGGGCATGCAGGAGCAGGAGCCTCCCCCATGCCCCTGGATGAGCTGCCCAGGCTCTGACTGTCCCACCACCTGCCCCAGGGCCCCATTCACCCCAGTGCCTGCCCCACTCCCTCCCTTCCTTGCTGTGGGGACCTTGATCGGTGTCCCCCACCCCACCACCACACTTACCTGCTGGGTGCTGCTCCACATGTGGCCGGGCTGAGTTCTGCTGCAGCTGAGTGTCTGTGTCTGCCCCTCCCTGCAGGCTTCTGCATATCACTCACAGATTGTCTGCATACCACTGGTGGTACATGTGCGACAGTCTGGAACTGCTGGTTTAGACCATTACTTTGGGCCTTATATATGATGTAGGAGCAAAATTTTGGAAGTCTCCACCTGTACAATTTTGTATCCTGTTAACCCTGGCAAGGGATTCACTTCCAAACAACTAGTACTTCACACACTACCTATTTACATAGCTTTCTCTTTAGGCCATTGTCACTCCGATAGTGTTGCCTTTTGCCCTCCCTAAAAAATTCTCAGGTGAGCCAGTTCCTGAGGAACAAAGCCACTGTAAAATCCAGGAATTGCAAGGCAAACAAAGCTTTTGTTTTGATCTCAAAATTCAATCAATAGCTGTAAAAACATCTAAGCCTGCCTCAGGCCAGTCTACCCTTTAGCTCCTGCTGCTTCAGGAGTTGTGAATGAATCCTACAGCCTTCCAAATGATAGCTGCAGTAGGAAAAAAGTGCATTTATAAGAAGACTGCTAGTATGTTGTAAGAACTTCTCACAAAATTGTGCAAGTTGTGTTAGTGGTCCACAACAGAGTCTCACCCAACACCACCAAATTAAAGCTACTACTTGCCCTGTCTACAGTACAGTACTAATGAGCGATTGCCACCCCTTTCTAAAATCAGAACTTCCGCTCCTTCTCCATGCATACACAAGGCCTGAGAATGCAGCCAACAAGACTGGACTGGAAATTAAAGGCGTGAACTTCATCTTAACAAGGCATTAAGCATTACATCTTTCACTGCAGACCAGTTTAACATAAGCATCCAGTAGACTTTATTCAATAAAGGAGGGCTCCACAAGAATAAATACAGTGGTCTCCAACCTGTGACTTGGCAGCAACATGCTGTCTCTAAGAGCGTCTTTGTGGATGTTAGCAATATTGAAGTTTTGCTTTCCACATGTACTTGTTTCTTCAGATTGCCAGGGACAGCAAAGTATCAGGTCGTTGGCAGCGTGTGTTACTTTCTCAGTGTTACCCATTCAAGCAGACACACTGTATTATGCATTATGGAAACTCTCAGGAGGGGCCCTGGTATGTAGGACTACAAGGGATGAGGCCAATTAACCCATGCATTGTCATTCACCTTCTGCTTTGGACTGCTTTGCCCTGGCCCTGTGCCAAGGGAAGTTTACCAGGATTTTCTTAACTCTATTTACTCCCACTTTCTAGTGGGTTGGTTTGGGCTATGACTCTTTAAGTGACAGTGTTCTTTTAAGGTTTCCCTCTCTTTATTTATTAGCAAAGGACTATAAAAATTTACAGTTCTATCCCCAGCTTCATAAAGCCTGCCTGAGAATTACAGATAAGAGCTTATTCAGCAAAGCAAGCACACCACAGCTAGTATGGCTTATGCACCATTGTAGATGTGCATCAACACAGACAAGCCTGGTAGACAGCTGTCATGCCAACATTCTGGTACACAGACCAGGCTTTCTGAAGCAAGAGAGAGTAGATTTTCACCTTGTAGACTAACTAAATCAGAGATGTATAGCATGAGCTTTTGTAAGTGACCTCTGATTTACTTAATTTATAAAAGGTGCACATTTACTCTGCCTTTTGCTCAATTCAGACTAATACAGCAAAATAATTCTTCTTGAAGCATATCATAGTGGATGGAGTCATGGTACCTGCTGCCTCTGAAGTTCCCTTTGATACTTGCTCCCATCTCCCATCTTCTCACCTTTGCTTCGGTCTTCCTGAGGGGGGACCGGGACTTCTCTCCTGCTGGAAGCCTGTATTCCCCCTTGGGAATCAATGCTACGCCAAGGGTAAGCTCTTTGAATCTTACCAATCCTGGGTAAGCTCTTTGAAAAAATTATCCTGGCACATGTCCGGGAGGGCCCAGTGGGGGAATGCATGCTCAGGGGCAACCAGCATGGGTTCATCA